>JABUIW010000034.1:1352833-1393327 GCA_013363375.1 Menidia beryllina | reverse complement strand
GATAGATAGATAGATAGATAGATAGATAGATAGATAGATAGATAGATCTCCATCCAGTTCTTTTTTATTCATCTAATTCATTAAGAAGCAATCCAATTGTGCCCAGATTCTTCCACCCACTGCCAGCCATGAATGGACACAGGCTTCCACCTAATTTATCATCTTCATATAAATTGTATGTACCATAACTAAATAGATCAGATAATGAAAGCAAAGGTGAAGTTTCGCTGAATGGAAGATGAACAAGCAGAGAAGTGAATCGGAGGGAGGAAAAATCTGAACCAAAAAAAAGAAAAAAGAATTGAAAAAGGACCTTGTAGAAGGAAAAAAAGAAATGTAACTCCATCCATACACATTGCCTATACAGCTTATTTTCTGTTGTGGAGGGGCTGAACGGGTCGGGAGTACATCGTAGGGCCACACAGAGACTAAATGTACATCTAATGTATGAGATAAACCAACACAGACACCAACTATTCTGTTTTATCCACAGTAGATGATCATAGTTGGTGTAGTTTCCACTCCACGTGGATACCGATTCCTACAAAGTCTCCACTCTAAGCAAAGATAGTGTGAACAGTCAACAGATAAAGCAATAATGTTCCTCCTTTGTTATATGCATAATGTTTAAAGCCAGATGTGCATTCAAGTTTCTTTTTAGTCATCTTCAAAGAAAAGACAAAGGCATAAGGCATAGCCTGTCATAATTATTAAAAATGGATTGCTGTAAATATGATGAAAACGTAACTAAATGGAGCCCCCACCGCACAATGGCGGCAAACAGTACCACTGGGATCAATTTCAGAGTGATTTGAAGAACAATGCCATAGTACATCTGGCATGGTGCTGAGAAATGGACATGGAAATGCTTCAGAAACCGTAACGATTTTAGCCTTGATATTAAGAATAGATCAAAGTGAAATCGCATACCATGTTTGACATTTCTGACTACCTCATTCTTGCGAATTCGTCGGTGATACAGACATTTCAAGGCTTAATTCAACAAGTTCAATTGAATTCAATTGAAAATTTCAAACTGAGGAAAATATCATGAGACGCCAGTGCCATTTGGTGACGAGGAGATGTCTGAGGTTTAAAATGTGTTTCTTTAGTGACAAATTCTGCTGTGGGGCATCCTTCTTGATGGACAATCAAATAAAACAGTTCTGACAGCCTTTGGCACCTTCATTGTGAGATTTAGAATAGAATAAAAAAAACACTTTATTCATCTTCAAGAGAAGGAAATTCAAAATGCAAAATAACTTAAGGTAAGATAATTACAATGATTTTATATGAAAGAATATAAATATATAAGACAGTCAATCAATGGCTGATAATAATAATAATAGAACATAATAACCACCAGAAAAGAAGAGGGAAGTAAGTGTTAAAAAGCCTTAAGGTTGTTGGAAGATTTGATTTGAAGTGCTCATTCACAATATTTGATGAAAAACTGATAAAAGAAAAGTTACCTTCATGGAAAATAACCTGTTGAGTCCACTTTATTGCAATGAAATGAAGGGGGGGGGGGGCATAATTCCTGAATCCTACTTCCAGTTTATAACAAAAGTACCTTTGAATTAAAGGCAAAGTATACATTTAAATAAAACTTTTGTAAAAATGCTATTCATAATTGGTAAAACTTGGATATATTTTTCTAAGTTTAGATCACACACACTTTAGTCAATATTCAGATATTTTAGACTATCTTTTATTCACCAAAATGTTTCCTGTTGAGCTTTGCACACTGGAGAATCTTTTTTCTGGTCATGTCCACACATACACCTTTCTTAAACACACAAACCACAACTTGATAAATACATTTTCTTTCCTTATCATACATTATGAAATGTATATAAATATATATTTCCAGCACTTACTGTATTTGAATGTCAGCTTCTCTTTGAGGCAAGAGATTTTCCCAAAAATATTTGAATGTGGCCACTCCCTGTGAATAAGTTTATCTGGAAAATCTATATAAAGACTAATCAAGACTGAAAACATACGGACATAAAATCATTTGTTTTAGCTGAAATGACTGCATGAACAGGATTATACATGGCACTGAATTTCGGTGAGTCTTTGCTAACTGGTTTTAATATTGCACATCCTAATAACTACAATTCCAAAAATCCAGGTTTACCTTTGTCCAGATGTTAAACGATGTCTTTCATCTTTTGTTATTGAATCTCTTAGTTTCAAGTAGAGGAACTTTTGAAAAAATTGAAATGTTAACAGAATTAAACTTTATGTTATTATGGCTTCGTATCCCTTTTGTTACAAGGGGTAACAACTCCCGCTGGCACATTATGTAATAAAACCACAGAATGATTTTTTAAAATTGACCATTTTAATGGAGAAAAATTAGCAAGTGAGTGCTAAACCACACACGTGGCTCATTTGATGAGGTTCTATCTATTTGTCATATAGGTGAAAAAAGCTTTTTAAAGAAGACTCAATCTTTCATTTGTTTTGCAACTACTTTCATTTCTAATAAAACAAAAGCATGATCAAAATGAACCATGGGCTAAAATACTCATTCCAGACAAAATAGCACATCATGGAAGTCTCATGCTATCTTTACACCGAGTTATGGCCCTTAAGTGGAATCATCCCACTTATCATTGTTGATGCTAGTAGGTGTATTCAGACTGGTTGCATGGAAATTAATCTTAATGCTTCAAGTTTGGGAGTTGAATCATTCCTGACATGCATATCACCTGTCTGCTTTCCGACTCATTTGAAACTTCATATTCTAAAAACTGTCCGTCTTGTACTTTCATCAGAAGCAAACATTACACGCCGCAACCTTAACCCAGTTTTTCCTTTAAAATTTAAAACATCCTGCAGCTGCTGCTGTTTATGTTTCCGAAAACCCATTTGGGTTTGGTGTTTTGTCGAGTGACGAGCTGAGAACACAGCGTGAGCGGGCGAACGCAAACAGTGGATGCTCAGGTGTTCCTCTCCTCTCTCCGTGCAGATGCTGCTTCAGACTAAACAGCCAGCAAAGAGCACAAGAGACAAAATATTCGTTTGAACAGACTCTGCTGCAATCGCTTTGACAGAAATATGTCTTGAGACGTGTTTTGTTTTGGTGTAACAACGGACTCATGCCCCGTTTTATTTTATTGAACCGTTTTTCAGGGTTGCCCGTCCTGATAGTCGGCGTAACACTGGTGATATCGGTGGACAAGTACAAGGCAGATGATCACTGTTGGCTTAATGTGAAGACTGAGACAATCTGGGCCTTTGTGGGACCCGTTATTTTTGTTTTGGCGGTATGTATTCTTATTTTTCACATTTCATTCCCCATGCAACACTAAGTATACTACCGTATACTTCAGCTAAACCAATCATCTTGAATCAACAACTTTCTTGAGTAGATTTTCTCTTATTCAAAAGAAGTTACAATTACAATAGAGTTATTGGAAAAAAAATCTTCATTATTTAAAAAAAGATACCATAATTAAAGATAGCAATTGTTCAAGATTCGGTGTTCTGTTCCTTCATTAATTAATATCTAAAACAATTTAGCAAATATTTATTCAAAACAAAAAAACAGCAGAAGTACTGTCCTTCCAAACAGCAATCAATTCCTCAATCTATTTTCTGCACACGTTCCATCCTGTTCAGGATTGTAGGGATTATGAAACTGGACTTATTGTACGTTACAGTACAACTTGAACTGGTATTTGTCATTCACAAGGCCAACATCAAAACAAATATCCCTTTTACTCCCGTCAACGGGCTAGGACAATTGGTTTAATCAACATTTATTTGTGTACAAAAGGCCCCTAAACATCAATTTGACCCTGGAGATAATTTTGACCGCACTAGTTGCAACCAATGTGCAATTTACCTCTTCATTTTGAAATGGCAAGCATCAATGACCACTTTTTTTCTCATTTGAGCCAACGTCCATTTGTTTCGTTTGTCCAAAAGGCACGGTGAAAACACTGTTTTTCTTTGTCTCCCACTCGGCCTTTGTCCTTACCTGTGAAAATGTAACCAGACTAATGGCAACATTGGAAATTTAAGCAGACAAACATTCCAACAGCATGAATTTTTCTGTTGTTGTGGTGACAGCACTCCTGAAAAGTCAAACAAAACCTTGACAAGGAGACATAAAATTAGTGACCTAATACCAAAACTACCCAAAGCATCACTGATATCTAAAACAACATTAAAGATTACTGAACTGAACACATTCTGGTCTCTGTTTTCTCCAACACAGGTTGAGGTAATGTACATCTATGAATGCTATTTGCTGTAAATGGTTTATTTAAGAACCAAGCGGGAGTGGAAAGAGTTCCCTTTCCATTCATGTGAGCTTGAGGCCAAGTTGGTGTTGTTGTCCTCCCCCCTTGCAGGTCAACGCGGTGGTTTTGTGTCGGGTCGTCATGGTGACGGTTTCCAGCGCTCACCGCCGCGCTAAGATGCTCAGTCCAAGCTCGGCGTCAAAGATGCAGACCTTTGACCTCACCTGGTGAGATGCAGTAGTGGATCTTCCTCGCTCTTTCCCTCCTCCTGAATTGTGCGCGCTCTCTCTCTTTCATTATTTGTTTTTTTTTCTCTCTCGTACGCCCACACTCGTACACCCTTCCTCTCTCAAGGAACCCATAGTCAATGGAGACAGTAACAGAGCTTGGGAGTACACTGGGGGAGTTTGCAAGGGCTTATCAACTTCACACCTGGTCCCAGCACAACTGTGTGCATCTGTACATGTATATGCGTTTTTCATAAAATGCATTTGTGCATCTTTTGTTAAATTCAAGCATGAGAAAAGTGTTTTTTAAAGATAAATAACCGGAGGACTATTTATGCTACTATTTAAATGAATTAACAATAAGTTAGTTGCACCATTAAGTACAACAGGAGCAACACAAAGAAGCAAATGTGTGCAAAAATAAAGATTCTGCAATCTGTAAAAACAGTTTATATCACTTGTAGAACAAATTAAAAGTAGTATTTATAGTAGTGTACTAGTATTGATAATCATGTGCATCTGTACATGTGTATGTGCTTTTCATAAAATGTATTTGTGCATCATTTGTTAAATTCAAGTATGGGAAAAGTATTTTTAAAAGATAATTAACTGGACGACTATTTATTCAACTACTAAAATGAATTAATAAGTTAGTTGCAACATTAAGTACAACAGGAGCAACACAGAGAAGCAAAGGTGTGCAAAAATAAAGATTCTACAATCTGTAAAGACTGTTTCTATCACTTGTAGAACAAATTAAAAGTAGTACTTATAGTAGTGTACTAGTATTGATAATCATGTGCATCTATACATGTATATGTGCTTTTCATAAAAATGCATTTGTGCATCATTTGTTAAATTCAAGCATGGGAAAAGTATTTTTAAAAGATAAATATCCAGATGACTATTTATGCAACTACTATAATGAATTTAACAATAAGTTAGTTGCACCATTAAGTACAACAGGAGCAACACAGAGAAGCAAAGGTGTGCAAAAAATAATCATTCTGCAATCTGTAAAAACAGTTTCTATCACTTGTAGAACAAATTCAGAGTAGTATTTATAGTAGTGTACTAGTATTCATAATCATATTTATGTTTGCAATGGACCCAACAAAGAGTCAATACTGGATACCCATAATCTTCAAGGCTGCATCTTTGATAGTATGAGCAAGCAAAGGTTGGTCAACTTGTTAAATTTTGTCATGAATATATATGACCTCAGCCATAAAAAAACTAAAGTCATTTCCGAACATAACTTTGCAGTGAGTCTTAATATCAAATATAAAGAAGAAGTGTTGGTGGTTGGAAACATATTTCTAATTCTTCTTTTTTTCACTCTTTCAAAAACCTGTTTAAGACTAAAAGTGCTTTTGTTGTTTGGTGGGTAAATAAATTGCAGCAACTAAATAGTCTTTTTCCACGCATAACAACTTGAAAGCTTCAATATTTTTGCATGACCTCTTGATAACAGCTTACATTCTTACTCTTATTGTTTTTATCCACTTATTTGACAGTTTCTCTGTTGTTAATTTCCAAATAGTTTCTAGCTATTCCCAGAGACTTGCTTTGGACTAAACTTTGTGTGATCAGTCATAAATGAATCTATTCTATATTATATATATATGAATACAATATATATATATATATGTTTTAAGTGATGTATGCGCCAGCTGGTTCAGTTCGGGAGATTAGAGGCAAAACGACGATGGAGAAAAATTAAGAGAAACGATCGTGGGCTTTGTCCTTGCCGACACAATTCAGTCTGAAAACTCAATCTCTCTACCCAGGTGCAGCAGTGTGACAACAATGGTGGTTTGAACAAAGGCCTACCTTTTCTGCCTTGCCCCATGAAGCGGTTATTGGCCATATAAGCACCATGATCATTGAAAGAATGATTGCAAAGTAAAAGGAAAGGGATTAAAAACTATGGTTGTGCTGGGATTATTTCGGGGGGGGTTCAAGGAGACATTACATGACATATTTTACCAGAATTTTACATCATTCTGTGCACAATTTTTATTTTGTTGACAGCAAACAAAATGGATAACTCAACACACAGTGTAAGAATATTATGTTGTTTATTTAATAAACCATAATCTTTCTAAGACAGTGAGTCTATGAGATTGAGTTTAAATCTATATACTTAATCTTATTCTACCTAATAATAATTTGTTTATTTCTGAAAAACTCATTCTAAGACACTCTTAGGTCATCCACCTCCAAATATCATGTGGAAGTAAATTCGATTCCTTGTTGTCCCATGTTAAAAACAAATATGTCCACAATTTTTCAGGACCATCAGAATATCAATAACAAAGATTTACTCCAAATCAGCCACAAGTAAGAGAAACAAACAATCAAAAACTAAACAAAACGTCCGACCTAACAGATGACAATCATTCTAAATCCAATTATTCAACAATGGATCCCAAAGTTTTCATCCATTCTAACACTTTTGTATTCCTATCTTTTAAAATATAAGAAAAATAGTGTTTTCCAATCTGTAGGGTCTCTTTGCTGCAACCATAACTGAGTATGTCAAGATAGTGAAAGACCATGGCTTAGTGTGCTGATTTGGACTTTCATTTACCAAAAAGCTGGGTTGCTGAGTCAAATGGAAATGGAAAAATAATGTATAAATGTAAACATCTGACACATCCTCCTTTTGTCGTCCCCTTCACGACTGTTTTCAGATATCTTGCTGCCATTTAATTCACCACGGACGTATCTTTTCATTAAATAGTAAAACCTTTGAAATGTTTTCAATGTTTTATTCTTAATCAGTAATGGGCCTTCATTTTACGTTGTAGAGAGGCGGCAGAGTGAAATTTATTTGATGAAAATGTTGAAAAAGAAAGAGTGAATTGAATTAATCCATGTCTGTTTTGTCAAAAACTATGTTCGTTATAAAAAACTGTAAATAGGAAATCTTCTCTTTTATAGGCAGCACAACTTGTACTTAATCAATTCATCATTGGAGTTTAAATAATATGCAAAATATGTGATACATTTCTCACTATGTGGTGACGATAAGAACTCAAAAAAGTAAATTTAAACAAGATTCAAAATATCAAATATTCTTCCTTACTAAATGTCATAGGTTTTTCTTACCATAACAATCTTTTTTGATGATTCCTGAATGTTCTCTGTACGTCTACAGGGCTGTGACCCGTCCAGTTCTCATCCTGCTGCCCGTCCTGGGTCTGACTTGGCTGTGTGGAGTGCTGGTCCATCTGTCTGTGGTGGTCGCTTACATCTTCATCGCCCTCAACTCTTTCCAGGTATGCAAACTATTAGAGTCAGTATTGGAGAATCTATACGGGGAACTGACTGGAAAGTTTAGCTACACATTGTGATGCAACATTTCCATTTCAAACGATGCAAAGACAATCCTTTAAGGAACAGTCTTTTCAGATTTTGAAGTTCTAAAAATACTATCATGACTAAGAGAAATGCAAAGGGGGTTTGAATGAGTATAGTCTATTACACGTTTAAATGTTGGGATGAGAAATCGACTACTAAAACAAAATGCTAATTTACTAGAGTTGACAATATCACATTCTTTTTGGTAAATGAATATAGAACCAATACCAGGCAGAAGCAGTACATTCAATGATTGTGGGATCAATAGATAATTGAAATCCAAACTTCCAAAACTGCTTTAAATCCAGTAATGTATGGAAATGTGATCTGCCATCCCAATTACAGATTAATACCATGACAAGGATGGCATAATAAGGTAGAAAAATCATGGCTGAATTCATCACCAACCCCCCAATTTAAGAATGCCTACTCCCTCATTAGAAAGCCATATTAATCTTTAATATCTGAAGCTGACCAAGGATGGAATATGCAATGTGAATATTTGTCTGCATGGCATTTTGCTCAGACTCACAAAATAAGTAAATAAAAAAGAAGTATCTTCTTAAAAAGTAAATAAGTAAGAAGTAAGTATGTTCTTTAATGTTACAATACAGTACAAGGGACAACAGTGTTCAGTATAATATACATTTCAGCCACTGCTCCTTCAAAAATATAACCAAATTGTTCAGGAGAAAAGTTAAGGTTGCTGACACTTAACCTTTGGTTGTATTACTGCATGGCACTGAACCTTATATAGAGTTTATGGCAATATTTTATTTTTATTTGATTGTCATAAATGTCGCTACACTATTTTTGCTGTGCTCGGCACTTACACAGATAATGCAAAAAAAAAGATAATTCAGACAAACAATGAGAATGAGGGTCAATTGGAATGATAGCAACAGTAAACAGAAATGTTTTTCGGTGATTTACCCTTTGTGTGAGGAAAAACTGAAAGCCAGGCATTTAAAACTCATTTACACGTCGTTAGTGAATACCTCACAAACCAGTTGAGAATATTCCAATATATTCAATAATCTTTGATTTT
Organism: Menidia beryllina; assembly: GCA_013363375.1. Classification (NCBI taxonomy): domain Eukaryota; kingdom Metazoa; phylum Chordata; class Actinopteri; order Atheriniformes; family Atherinopsidae; genus Menidia; species Menidia beryllina. Next base: position 1,384,427 of record JABUIW010000034.1, on the reverse strand, counting down.
AAAAGTAACTTTTGGATTAATGTGTCATTTCCTACTGTTGCTTCTGAGTTATCTCAGAAAATGAAAACTAATATACTTGGTTAAAGTTAGGCTAAAGGAATAATATAGAAAGGAATATCAAAAAGTGAAAAAAACACTTTATATGATACATGTTAAGGATAAATGTGTTGTTTTTTTATTTTCTATTTCTAATACAGTGCAGCTGCTGATGCAGAGTGTGGAGATGTGTGTGTGGAAGTGCATGCCTTTTTTTAATTTTATGCCTCAGTGACATTTAATCTTTTTTTGCGGTTTGCAAATATATCTTTTTTTAACACATCTTTATCTGCTCATTAAATTTAATACGATGCTTGTGCACTAATATACCTGAGTGTGTCATGTGTGTTCACGCCCCTGTGTTTCTGTGTGTTTTTGTGTGTTGCACGGGTGTGTGTGTGTGTGTGTGTGAGTGTGTGTGTGTGGGAGGTGGCAGCCTGTGCTTTGAACAACAGGTCATACCAAATCTACCTCCAGCTCTCCTCCTCAGATAACATAACACTCACTTCCTCTCTCTCACACACTTCCTTTTTCTCCACGTTCGTCCACACACACTGTCTGGGTTTCTTATGCCTTTTCTGTAATTATCTTACCCTGTCTTTGCTTGTTCTTTCTTACCCCTCCCATCCCTCATTGCCCTTCCCTAGGTCTCTAATTAATCAAATTGAGCTAGCCCCTGGGTGACCCCTAGAGAGCTGCTAGTTAATTTAGATTTACTGCCAGTGTGCAGTTGAGGCCAGATAACGCCACAGTAGGAGTTCTTCCTTGTGAAGGTAGGAGGATGATGCCAAGCCAGCCCATCGTCCTGCAAAAATGAGAGAGAGTGAGAGGGAAAGTAAGGAATAAAGAGCAGGGAGTGAAGGCTTGTGGGACAAAACAGTACAGAATAAGATCCAGCAAAAGTTAGACACACAAGTGAAACATTTTCTATAGAAGACAGAATACTTTAGATTTAGGACTCATCCGCCTCTGTATGTTTTATCTTTATGAATATTTGAGCCAAGCAGTTCGACGTTTGTTTCTCTTGACGGGTCATTCATGTATCTGTGACTGTTGTGAAACATAATAGACAGAATCATCCAAAACTAATATGTACAAAGACATTTGTGGGTTAAAATAACTTCAAACTAATAGCACACATTTAGCACATTTAGAACTAATAGAGTGCAATTGAGTTCAGTGTTATTTACTGTATATATATATTACTATAAATGTCATCTCTGAGTATTCAAAGATACAATCCAGTTCAAGATCAAAATTAATTTTAAGTCAAATGCAATTCATTCAATTGCAAATCAGTCCTAGTCTTACAGGAGCTGTTAAACAAAAATGTCCTCGCTTAGGGAATCAGTCGAATGTACTAAAAGAGATCCATCCAGAACACACAAGAGTCGGTTTCGGACAGAAAAAAACTCCCTTTTAACCAGAAGAAACATTGGGGAGGACAGCCATCTGCCTCACCCGGAGAGGACAGGAAAGAGTATAAATAAACATTGTATCTCCAACTCAGGAAAACTAGCTGAGATAGAAAAAAAAAAGAAGCACACATTATTAAGATCAACACAACAAAGAGGAAAATAGAACCAGTCAGTTCGGTTCCACTGCATCAGAATTCCCTCCAGTTATTGCCTTGTTTGTGTCTAGTTGAAGATGTAGCATCGGATGATTTAACTAGTAATTGCATTTTGTGTTTGTCCAGCTAAAAAGTGTACAATGTTGATTATAATGAATCTGAAATCACCTCACACAACTAATTCGATTTGTGTGAAGTTCTAACCAGTTATAAAGATCAGTCAGTGTAAGAGGTGGTCTAAAAACAATTGAAATCATGATCACTGAAAGGCATATTCTAACTCCAAGATTGAAAAAATTGCTGTTTGGGTAACTACTTAGATGAGTTTTTATGCTGCATCACATTGGAAAGTTGTTTATTTGCTGTTTGATTGACAATTTTGTAAATCCCAGAGCATCCTCATTGCTCACAAAGGCTGACCACTCTCATCCCATGACTGAATATCCTTCTGTTTGACTTCCTTTATACTGATTATATAAAAATACCATTGCAAACATTAAAAATTAAAATGAAACGTCAATTCACATCAAGTATACTCACAACCTGACCTTTTAAATGTCTGTCTGACACAAATCTATTGGACTCAAATAAAAAATCCATGTTTTTGGATTGCCTGGTGATGATTGGGTTAGAGCACATACCATGTTAGCAAGATCAGTTTGCAGTGATTGGAGTTTTAAATCCCAACCGTACTGCTAGCAAGTCATTTTTGCAACACATTTTAAGGAACTAAAAATAAAGTCTCAAGGGATTTGTTTTGTTAACTTTTTATGAAACTTTTTTAAACTGTTTTTTTTACTTTAGACCAACCACATGCCTCCTTTAACTGTGAAATAAGTGTTCTAAGTTCCATCATGATAAAATCTCTGACAAGCTAAATGGTTTTTCACATTTTTTCATAATAGGTCTGCTTTAACAGTTAAGCCAAAAAATTATTTAAACCCCAAACAAGGATACAAAAACATAATTTACCAAATGAATAGTCCCCCATTAACTTAATTTTCCTCGCAATATCTTTACTTCTCCATCAAGTTTGATTACCTAGAGAATAACTGTAGCAAATGGAAGTCATTTTTCATATTCATATTGTCATAATGGTAACTTTTGCTCATGGTATTTTTCTATTAAATGAAAGAACAAATTTAATTAGCATTACTTTACAGTTCTCACTATGCAACATTAAAACTTTAGGGACGCCTGAAACAGGGACTTACTGCAGGATATTGGACCTCTTTCACCAGTATCTTCTTTAACATTATCTGAAATTCTCTTTTAAGTTGTTATTAAGAAATATCTTGAGAAAAACTCTACATCAGATTCATAAACATGTCCATTGACTGTGAAATTGCTTGTATCTTTGCTCTTAGAGGGACTAATTCCAATCTCTTGGAACTGAAAGGACATACCAGATGAATGGCATAAGACTGGAGGGCAATGTGCAAAAACACATCCGGCATGCGTGCCTTTCGATCAAATAAATAAAGCCCCTGATGAGTCTGAGGGCTGGACCAGGCCATATCCTTGATCTCATAGTAAAACAAAATATCCTACAAAGCCCCTGTGGTCGAATATTTAGTCTCTAAAAAGATATTTACCAATCAACAACACAAAATCAGCTACAGCTTGTTGGATGTGTATGCCCACATGCTGTTCTGTAAGATGGAGGAGTTGTGTTTGTCCACCATGTTGCGGTGGGAGTGGCCAGTGAGCTGGACGTGATGTCCTAGAGCTGTGGAGTCTGGATCTGTGGTTGGGAAGTTCCTGCTGCCCCCGTGTTCCTGCTCTGTTGCCGTCATAACTTCTACCATCATCATTAGTATTAATATCATTGCCATTTTTCATTTAGTCTACGTGTTGCTGTGTTGGCTGCCTCTCTCTGCTCCCTCTGTCCTTCTCTCGCCCTCTCTCTCTCGCCCTCTCTTTCCCTCACCCCCAACCGGCCGAGGCGGATGGCCGCCCACCCTGAGCCATGGTTCTGCTCGAGGTTTGTGCCTGTTAAAAGGAAGTTTTTCCTTGCCTGTGTCGCCTAGTGCTTGCTCATGGTGGGAATTGTTGGGTGTCTGTAATTATCTTCAGAGTAGGGTCTGACCTGCTCTGTTTGGAAAGCACTGTGAGACAACTGTTGTTGTGATGTGGCGCTATATAAATAAAATTGAATTGAAATTGAATTGAGTTGTTTGCAGCTGAGACATAGGAGTGAATCTCCCCAGCTTTGATTGTGCTCGCATTGGCAGTCTATTGACCAAGAAATTGGTTTAGTCCCCTCTCGACTGGGACCTGTTCTCCACCTGCATGGGACGACTCTATGCATTGTGTGGTCAGGTGATTTATTGCAATCCACAGCCCGTGGGAGAGTGCGCCCGGTGGAGCGTTTTGATGTTCCCGCCCCGTTTTTCCCATGGCCCAATAGCCGAAGGTCAAGAGAACCTGCTCATGCGGTGGAACAGGGTTGGAGAGCGGTGTCTCACTGAGCAGTGCTAGCTCCTAACTATTGCAAATATATATGAGAACAGCTCTTGGTAGCCTCCAAATGGGCGTTTTCTGCAAATAAATAGTGATCTGTCATAAAAAATTGATTGATCAACAACAGGAAAAATGACATTTTGTTAACAGGCCTGGTTTATAGAAAGATCATGTTTAAAGATCATGTCTTAAAGTAATGCCATATTTAATTGAAAATATCAGTCCTTTCATTGATGTGTTTTGATAAACGGTATAGCAGAAAACAACAACTACACTGTACAGGTAAAGGACATGACAGTTCATTAGTCCTTATATAAAAACAGCAGGATTTAAAAACAAATGAGTTCTTAAGATCTGTTAATTAATGGGTTCTTATGATCCCAGAACTTTTACAAGACTGTAACTTTTTGAGTAATGATACATTTCAATTTGAGCCCTGCAACTTCTGATACATAAGAATATATATTGCAATGTCAAAAAGTCAAGAAAGACACAATGAAGAGCACACAAAAATGTCAAGAGACCAAAAATCTACCTCTGGGTCCCTCAGGCAGTTTCAGGCCCAAAAATGTACAAACCAAAAGTTGATAGTACTATAAAATGACTCAGAATAACATATTTTAAACAGCATTTTATTGTATACCAATAAGGTTTAATGAGGTCCAATGTTTGGGATAAAACATATTTTCTTTTAATTTATTTTAAATATTTGAACAAGAGGCGATTTGACAGTATTATTCAAACAGATTCATTTTAAATTCAGCTTAGCTGCTATGTGAAAGCAGCACCCTTTTAAAACCAAACAAAGCTCTTCCTTATTGGTGAGGAAAACAATAAGGAGCTGTGTTTAAAATACTTTGTTTTTCATAAAAAGAAAAGTATAGTTCACCGAGGTCATCAGAATCAGAATCAGAATTAGGTTTATTGCCAAGTAGGTTTACACATACAAGGAATTTGCTTTGGTGAAAGTACCGAGGCAGCCATTTTCGGCTGAAAGGTTAGATTTACTTTACTTTACCATGCATTTAATGGTTTTTTATTTCACACTTGCTTGTCTCCTCTCCGCAGGGCCTCTATATTTTCTTGGTGTATGCTGTTTACAACAGTGAGGTAAGACGCCATTCAGGCCATTGTTAGCACTGCTGTTGCCTCTGCAATGTGTATTTGCACAGTATGTGAGAGCTTTTGGAAAAAGTCATTATTAAAACTACCTCTCATATAGGTGAGGAATGCCATAAAGAGGATCAAAGAAAAAAGAAAGGCCTTATCTTTCACGGTGAGTGCGTAAAGAACACATAGCAGGGACAGAAACTGGGTTCATTCCTAGCAAAAAATGTTGTTCGTACCAGAATTCCAGTTTTGATTGGATTTAATGTGTTTTCAGAACTGCTCTCAGCCAACCAGCTTCCTGCCGTCCCAGAGAGCTCCGGTTACCTCGTGGAGACGTAGTCCGCCCACGCCGTCCAGCCCGGAGACCAGTGAGACCTCTGGACCCACCAGTTCCACCTCCACATCACTGGTCATCAAGAACGGTAGGCTTTACTGAGGTGCTCCAAAAAGCGTATTGAAGAACGGTCAAATCGTGCTTAAGAAAGTCTCTGATTTTAAGTTTGTTTTAATTGAATATGTATGGAAGATCCTAACCTACGAAATGTGAAAATGGACATTTGATTTAATTCAGTTTTATTTACATAGCATCACTTCACAAGAAAGATAATCTCAAGAAAATAACAAAAATAGAGAATACTGTAGATAAATGCATTGTAAGTGTATATAAGGTCGTATTACAGTTGTTTCCATATTTCCATATATTCACAATAATTTTTACTGGTTACTGAATAAGGTACAGAAGTGTCTTATTCAGTAACCAGACCCAAGTTTTGCGGTATGTGCCTTGATTTGCATTAATCTTTGTTAATTGTTCACTTTTGCAATTAGCCGTTAAATCAAAATAAATCAAAGCACAAAAAATAAAAGCTAAGGAATGAGATTCAGCACAAATCCTGTTTATATACAACACGCATCCAAAAAGTGGAGAAGAAACACAATAGGTACATAAGAAAGAATGACAATGGCCTCAGTTGGAGTTAAAAGGACTAAATCCTAAATCTGCTTACATTTGTCCCTCATATTACAGGTATTGTAATCAGTTTCTCTGTCCATCTATGCTGTAAAGAAATCTTTCCTGTAGCTTTACTGTAGTTTGTGTATAAATGTGTGATGGACATTTCACACCAGATGATACTCGTGCACATTGTGCCCGCCTGATATGAAGCGATTACGGTTTATTATTATGAATCAGCGCCACAAAGCAAATCTGCCACAAAACAGACTAAAACTCTTTGTCACTCAAATACTTTGTGGTTTTGTTTTTCTTTGTGTTTGATAGAAAAAAACGCCGTTGTATTGTGTTCAGCTTGACTGTGTCTTCCTTGATTTTGACCTTGCGTAAACAAATGCGATGGTCCTGAAAGACAGAAGCAAACTTCACATTCAAATTGCTGTTTTCTTGTTTTTTTTAGAGAGTTTCAGAAAGGACAGCTTTGTGAGTTTCTCTTTGAGACAAACATCAGGAAACCAAGTGAGTAACATCTGCCACACCGATACAAAGTGTCATACGTTGTCTATCATTGTGCTTTTTGACAATCAATATGTCGTTTGTGTTGTTTCTTTTTTTAACAGGTAGTGCAGCTAACAGGGTTCAAGCCATCAGGTACGTAGTTTGCATTCATTCACGTCACAAAGGTTTTCACAGCTAGACAAGTCCTTTAATGGGAAATGGCACAAACACAATGTTACACAAAGCAATGTTGAAATTGGAAAAAAAAACTTTAAAAGAACAAATCCCTACATGCTAAAAACAGAGACAAAAGTGTTTCTGGGTAGTAACATGTTCATCAAACCCAATCAAATCTACATTTTACATAAAGTGAAAATCAAAAGATTTTGCATTACACCAGCTTTAAAACTAGATAGAGAAAATTCCTAAATCCTGCTGATGTTTAGGGAAGTTTGTTTTGATTGATTTTTGAAGGGTTCAAAAAGTGTGTGTTTGTGTGTTATCCCCACCTCTCGTCACCCTGGATAGGTGTGAACAAATTGAGCTTAACTTGTATAAACATAAAACCCAGCATACTGAACATTTGAAAGATATCTGAGACAAAAAAAGAAAATTTATGCCAATTGAAATCGATTTAATAATTTGAATTCACTGAGTGAAATGAGGTATGCACGCTATGGGTCAAAATAATTATTTCAAAGTAAAAAATTTGAATATTTTCTGTCCAGAGAAGTGCATGGACCCAAGATGTATGTTTTTCTTTTTCGAATGTATTCCTCCATTAATGACAAAAACATAATCTTGTAATGACTTCAGCTTCTTGGATCAAAGCTAAGTCTCTGTTAAAGAAGCCCGCTGGAGGAGGAAGAACAAAAGGATGTCTCCTTTACCCCGATGCTCTCCCTTCACCTGCATTGTGTGCAGCATTAGGCCCGTGTGAAAACTGTCCGCGCGTCCTTTTGTCGCAGCAAATGTACAGACGGACACAACAGATGGTCCCCCGGTATATCCACCGCGTCAAGTCAGCGCCAGTCGTCCTAAATTGACTGTCAGGAAAATAAGGAACGTTGTCATTGAATCGTCAAATATGGAGGCGTCTGTGAGGAGGGCCTGATGGGTGGCGTTCGAGTGCTGCTTCGGTGTTCATTGTCGAGGGAGAGACAAAAGCAAAGTTCATTCCCGTAATCGGGGGCAAGACAGCGGTGGCCATTCACACTATCAGCCATTAACCACTCCAACACCTGCTCACTCTCACTCAGCCTTTCACTCAGCCTCCCCTTCTTCTGTTTTCCTTTTGTACACAAACACACTCGTGCGGCAAAAGAACACAAAATGTCAGATCGAGCCAGGAGTCACCGCTGAGGATTTTTCGTTTTTATTTCAACAGGTTGTTGAACAGCAAATGGAGTGGATCCTGCACTAACTGGCCATACGCGCACCGGTCAGTCTGGAAAAAAAAAAAAAAAAAATTGGGACGGATGAATGCCGGATGGAAAGCGTGGAAGATAACGAGCGTGAGGGAAAAGGGAAGCTCCATCCAATCCCACAATGACCGCACTGTTCTCAGATCAGATCGGTAGCTACTCCCCCAGGCTCACACTTGTACGATTTCTCCAAACATTTTTTGTGAATTGTTACAGTGGTGAGGATTTTTAAACTCCAACAACCTGTTTCTGGTAGTTTGCTCAAAGTTTGAAACCAAACGGTTTGATTCAGTGTTCACTTTCTAATTGAAATCAGAACTTTTCATCAAGCAGGTTTTGTGTTTTGTCACATTTTGTGTAGTTGTGGTTTAGCTCTACTTATTTCTCTCCATATCACAAAATCCAACAATGTGCTACCACTTTTGAGGGAGTTATCATTAATCCAGCAGCTTCCTTTTTAAGTGAACCTTTGGATTTTTTTTTTTTAAGTTGGAAGAAACAGATATTTCCAAACTTTCTTTTTTTTTATTTACAATATTGAAGAGAATTTTGTTCATTTTGTGAAGAGGATCTTCGTTCCCCTACGTCTATATCTTGTCAAACCACACATCGCATTCAACTTCACCTATCCTCTTATTTCAGATGGTTTGTTCAGGCTCATCGTGAATCCCAAAACTCTTTTGACAGAAAGAGTCTGACTAAATAAAGTTGAGTTGTCACATGCAGTAACTTGAATGCACAGGACAATACTTTAGCATCGTTTGTGTTTTTTTCAGATGTAGCAGACATGTCTTTATTATTACCAGCACCTGCTTTTTTTATGCCATCACCTGCATGCTCTATTTTTAGACGATAACAGTATGTAGATGGACATTTGAAGAACAAAGAAAGGATCTTTTGTGAGGTCGTGTACAGTAGCCACTCGTGATAATGTGAAAAAATGACGACAAAGATGTGTTCAGCTTTGGGTAAATTACAAACCTCACGTCGAGCCTGCTGACTGTTTTAAATGTATGCTCCTGAGGATTTCAGTTCACGTTTAAATGTTTAGAAAAATTGGATTGTTGCTCCATTAAGACGAGGCTCAATTGTGCGACTTCAGTATTGAGCTTTATGAATATGAGCTCTGTATATTTTGCGTGAAAATAGTCTATGGAGTGCACAAAACGAGTAAAACACACACACCCGGAGCTTTACTTCATCAGATTTTATTGGTTTGATGCTGTTACAATAAAATATATCTTAAGAAAAAGAAAAAAAAATGTCTTGGCCATTTTCTCTTTCAGAGAAAAAAGCATTTCAGTGTAAGATGGACATACTGTCAACTCACAAGGGGGGGAAAAAAGAAGAAGTAACTAAGAACAGAAACAAAGAAACCAATATTAAGAAAAATCAGCTCCACAACAGTAGCGATTTGACCTCAACACAAAGCAGATCACTTCTATGTAGAAATGTAACTTCATATTGTAGTAGATATTCACTTCACAACATAAATACACTGTACAGAATGATAACACACAGCTGGCTCAACTGGAAAACCAAGGTGCATGTGTGTGTGTGTAGGTGTGTGTGTGAGTTCAGGCAGAGTTAAGGCAGGCGGAGTGATTGTCTACAACACGTTTAAATGGTATACAAGAACTAATTTAGCATGGCCACAGAGAGAAAGTTGGCATTACAACATTACAAAAAAAACCCACTTTGGCTGTATTTTCACTTTCTGTATTTTCTGCTAAGGACAGATTCTGAGTCTGAGACCTGGGAGATCCCGTGGCAGACAAAACACAGTAAGTGCCAAAGTTCCGTCCACGATATAGTGCAGTATTCTCTCCCAGGCCGTTTTTTTTTCTGATACAGCGTAAATGGGCCGACAAGGCCTGCCGTGTTCTCCTCTCACTGCCTGAAATCAGTTAGCAACTAGTCATATTTTACAGAGCAACGTTACAGTGACCGGGTAACACACAGAAAAAAAAAAAAAAGCTCTCGAGTTAATACTGAGCCATCCATTTAGTGGACTGTTTAGAATAATAAAACACCATGTATATCTTTTGCTATTTTGACTTCCCTTGCTCTTCATATTTGCACCCATCTTGCTTTGTTAACATTATTTCAAACAGTCTGTGGTTATGTTCTTTTTTTTGTTTTTGCTGGCCTTTTGCATTCTTTCGCTATAGTGCAACATTTGTGGACAAGAACAACCCGAAATGGCAGATAAAATACTTTGGATCCAATAAATAATATCAATAAGAATCACTGACGAAAACTTTTTCCGCTCTTCTGAAACATTTCTTTGTGCTTATTCAAACTCGATTGGTTGTTTTAAGTTATATACCGTATAAATATGTGTATATAAATATAGTGGTCTTGGGAATTTTTTGGGGGGCAGTTATAATCTTGATCTTTTTGTAACCCAAACATTTGAAGCTAAAAGGAAACAGAGTCTCAATACCAGGTGCACAACCTGGTAACATTTTTGCTTGCCTTAAACCGAACGCAGCAGACAAAATGTTTGGCAATCGACCACCAAAAGGAGTCACCACAAATGCTTTAAGGGAAGATTAACATCTTTTGCTCCTGAAACTGCACAGAGCAGGAGAATCAGAACATGTCTTGGTCTCTACCACGCTTAGAAAGCCACCTCTCGTCAACATTTTATCGTATTAAGAAGGGGTGGGTTTAAATACAGATGTGGCACCTTGATTTTTCAGGCTGAATTGTTTTCTGGAGACGATCATTCAAATGAATTTCAAAGGGCATCTGTGACCAAATGTTCCACTCCCTCCTTGTGTAACCATTAAAATATTAAGGATAAGCCTCTGTAAAGCCTCTGTAAAGCTTTTCACACTTAAGATTTTTTCTTAAAGGAAACTGCTCTTCTCATATTCAAGCATAAATCATCCCTCCTTTTCACTTGACTTGAATGTATTTTTTCACTTTCTTCAATGTAGCAAATTATCCAATTATACCGACGGATTCTATTTCTTCTTTTGTCATTGTCGTCTTTCACTGGCTTTCCCTACATTTTCTCTCTCCTTTCAGTTTCTGTTCAGTATCAATCTTGATAGGAATACCGCATGAAGATTGATCACCTCCAAATGAGTAGATTTAAATGGTGTAAGTGCATTTTCATCTGTTCTGACTCGATGAGTTTCATGTTACCCCGAAGTCTGTGTTCTGAACCAAAAACGGGTTCGTTGATGCTCGTTTTAACCCTAATAGCACGCTTTCTGAAAAGAGATGACAAAATCTCAAGTATAAAAAGTGCAGAGACGATCACTTTTCGAACATGCCCCGGCACCAGAGTCTACAATCCAAGTCCTGCTGAAGTGTTTTGCCAAGTTATCGCACAAATACTTAAGTGTAGATATTACAAAGTAGGTAACTGTACAATATATCCATCTGGAAAACATGTTTAAAAGGCTGCAAACTACTGGTGTTGGCTGGTACTTCTTCCAAATTGAGACATTAGCTCGTCATCTCGTAGAAAATTGTGTCTGTAGCGTTGATGTTTTCAAATTTTGTCAAAAAGGAGCTCATTTAACCCTGGCTAAAAATCTAATTTTCAATGTGGAAAGTCCAGTTTATGAAGGTCACCTCAAAGTAGTTGTGCAGGACATGAAAACAGGAACATTCAAACTCTTTAACCGATCTTGCACGTCATTTCAATCTCGAAAGAACATTCTCTCCTTTTCTAACTCAAGCAAAAGCCCTAAAAACGGCATGGCAGTTTGAACCTGTGTCTTAGATTTTTCAGTCTTTTCTGTTATACCCTGACACGCACACACACACACACACACGCACACACGCACAAACGAACTTCGACATACGACAAAACTTTCCGCGTGCGCCTCTCACACGCACACTCGTTTGGCATGCAGCATCTCGATCAGCAGGTTGTTGCAGGGCACTTCTCCGCTCACGTGCATGTAGCAAAGGTAGTCCTCGGCCTGCGTGCTGAGGGAGCGGAGCTCCGGCAGCCGCACCACCAGCTGGCTAAACTTGTCCTGGAACTGGGGGTAGGTGGACAGCGTGTACTCCAGGAGAGCGCTGTTCACCTGCTCCTGGACGCCTTCCACAAAGGCCTGGTTCTCCAGCAGCTTCACGTCTGCAAACGTACAGAGAAAAGGAACGTGAGCCAGGGCAAAATTTGCAAATATATTGATATCTCAGAATGAATTTTAGTCAAACCTGCAGGGAGGTTCAATTCTAAATTGCAGTATATAGGTATAAATTTACTTCAAACTGGGTTTACTTAGTTTTTCAAGGGTTAAACGTTCTCAGTAGAGACAAGAAAATAGAAAATATTACAAAAATATGTTAATTGCTTATTGATATCCTATTCGGCTGTTGAATAATTAGCAATAGGATGTAATATTTGGTATAGTATTTAATGTTAAGTTAGTTAATGTATGATTTATAACTTGTAGTTTCCAATATGAATGTATAAAATACTAGAATCACTGTGTTCTTATTTTATCATAATGGGCCTATATGTCCACAGCAAAAGTAGGATGTCCCTCTGGATCATAATTTTACAATTTGACAGACCAAATTTGAGCTATTTTCCAAGCTAGTTTGGGTGGCTAGCTAAAAATGCATGTTTTGAAATGGGAAGCTTTTTTGTAGCTTGATGTGCTTTCTCCTTGAATGTAACTTAGCATTTTGTAATTCCAACTTGTCAGTTACTTTTGCTTATTTTAAAGCCCAGAGTAAGTTACAGACACTCCAAACTGGTCTGCAGCTGCACAAAATTATTTCTGTGAAATGAACTGGCTGCCCTAATAGTAAACAGGAAACGTAATAGTAGAGCTGAGTTTTTAATAGTCAGCATGAACATTTAAGGCAGTCAAAGGGATACGGACACTCAACTCTGAAGAGTCCCAGACTGCTGGCCATGCTATCTGGTTTAGAATTTGAATTTAAAATGGAAAATGTTATTTTTCTTCCGGAAATGACAGAGCAACAGCAGCTTTCACATGTCCTTATGCATCAAATTTCTACAATACAAGCACAGGAAACTCAAGAAAGAAGGCCTTCATTCAAAACATAAAAGAGACGTCCCATGCTAAGTGGTTGTATGAGGATACGTAGGAGTGAAAACATATTGTGGAACTATATGGTACAGAAAAACAGAGCATAACAACTCTGATTTGTCAAAGTTATATGTTTTATTGACAAAGATCATTTTCTCTGTTATTTTACTTCTATATAGCAACGTTAATCAATGTTAGAGGTTGAAATTGCATAAAGACACAATAACCAGGTTTCTGCATCCCTTTTAAGGATCTGACAGTCCAAGTAAAGACTCAGTCAAACACATTTCTCTTCCTTCTGTCATTAGTCAAGATAGTGACTACAGTAAAAAACCTGCTACATGCACTCACTATATTTTAACCTCATAATGCCATTCGTATCATATTTGATACATAAAGTTTATAATTATTTTTTTCTCCCTTTATTTCTCTTTGTTTGATTCTGTGTCAGTCTTTTATCTATTAAGCTTTAATGAGGAACACACAAGAATCAAACCCTGTCATTTAGTAATCTTGATTAGACTTGAAGTGAAAGCCAAAATTAAGTAAAATTAAGTTTTACTCAATAGTTCATGTAAAACTGAGATGTTATTACTATATTATATTATTTTTATTAACTCTGTTACATACATTTCCATTTAATAATGTCTTTTCGTGCTCAAAAGGAAATTAGCTCATTCCATAACATGAAATAGAATTGGGTGTTGGTGCTTTGTTTTTGTTTTCCTTTTAGGATTTTAAGAGGGAAGATGGATGCACAAAGGCCAATTAAAGCCAAATATCTATTTGAAATACCAACAGTTTTTATCTAAAGCATATTACTTAGAATTGATCCAGTGTGTCATAATATAAGTGATCAGTCAATCAGTTGGGCTATAGTAGATGTGTTTTTGGCTCTATTACTGTTAACATTATGCTTAGAGCAGCATAATGAAGGGGATGGGATGCTTCTATCTATGTGTGTTTATGTCTATTCATAAGCCACGTAGGGTTTCTGTGCATGTGTGCCAGTGAGACAGTCGCCAAGCCTTTTTAGTCGAGCAGCATTCAACATCAGCTGAGTCCATCTCGGAGAATCTATTCACGCAGTAATTAAGTGTTTTGAATCAGTGTTCGGAGTCTTCTTTTCAAACAGCTTAAGGGCAATTAAATTACCCCCCAACAAACCTGACTCTGAAGATGAAGCAGAGCAAGAGCACGAGCAAAAAAAAAAAAAAAAAGCTGCTGGCAAAGACAGCAAATATTTTTCTCCGTAGGACAAGTGCTGTCCCTGTTGAAAAGCCCCTTTGTTCCCTGCTTTGCAGCGCTAAACAGCAAACACTTCTGGGAATCTAGGCAAGCCACGTCTGTGCTCTCTCCATCTGCACAAGCCACTGCATGAATGTCGTTCCCACTATCAAATGATAGACCAATCCATTACTCTTCTTTTGAATGCCATTAGTGGACAATGGATGAGGTCGTCTTTGTTAATGTTGGCTTTTGTCGAGCCTAGAAATTTAATTAAGTGAATTTATTTGAGGGGAAAAGGCCAGTTTGGAAAACACTTATAACCTCATATTAATAGAAACGGCAGATTATCGGCAATTATAGCATTTTTTTTCATTCAGATGGCAGTGTTGCTATTCAAATTCTGAAACACTTATGGCCGAGCGGCTCCAACAAGTTGATTGATTTTTTTTTTTTTGCTTGAGCTATCCTTGTGAATATGAAGCATCTGCTCGCTGCACTCACCGGTTTGCGCCTTTGAAAACGCAGCTATTGTCGAAATATGAATCAGAAAAATACTGTAAACTAAACATGCAAACCGTATTCCCATTTTAACCGGTTTCAGTCCAGAATCTGGATATGTTCTGATTTGTCTGAGAAATGTATCAGTGATGTTCTTTGATTTAAAACACATGCTTGTCAAGTTTTTGTGTGGGATTTCTGTTGTGCAAAAAATGAGGCAGACTCACTGGGGTTGAACAGAAGGAGGAACTTTAAACAGGCAATCTCTCGACGGTCAACCTGCTGCGCCCGCAGCCTCGCGGCCATCTCTTGACCTCTCTGGACCAGACTGGACAGACTTCCCTCAGCTTGTAACAGGATGGATGATATTTCGATCTGCAACCACAGGCAAAAAGTTAGTTTTACCATTATTTATATTGCCCCTTTTTCAGTTTCATTACAATAATGAAATCCAGAGCTTTTTGTCTGAGGACAATGTTGTGATGTTTCATTTCTTTCTTTCATTTAGTGTCAAAAATCATTTTTCATCATTTAAAAAGGTTGATGCAACACTGTCTCTCGCTCAATGTAAACTGGGATAGGCTCCAACCACCCTCACTATCCCACTTGGAATAAATAGACTAGACAATGATTTAAGGATAGACTAATGCACATAACGCTGTAAAAATCTACAATAGAAGATGAATTATGTTGGAATTATATTTGTCAAGATATCAGGTTGTCATCAAACCAAAAAATGTGGCAATACATCTTTCAACCAAATAAATTATTGTGACATATAATCTGAAAAAAGTCAGATCATATTTAGCACCTATCACCTTTAAACATTTGCTGGGATTTTTTGTTGTTTTTTTTTTTTTGGTTTTTTATGGTTAATGACCGACACTCAGAGTGATTACGTTAAAATTCTACAGCTGATACGATGCAAAGATACAAAGATAACAAGGTAAATCAATTCACAATAAACCGAGGAGCTCTAACATCTGGTGTTATTCATGTTAAATCTAATGTGGGTCCCTTGCATTGCAATTACACTGAGTGTACCATTGCCACAATGTTAGAAATAATCAATTTAATATCACCAACACCTTTAACACTGTGACACGAACAGTTATAACTGTTCAAAAGTCCATTTTTGTTTATCTCTAGCATGTCCATGTATGTAATCGTATGGGTCGTGACATCTATAATTCAGATCCAAAGACTTTCTGAACATGAGTTCATGAAACTGAGAAAAGAAAAATACAAAAACTAGCTACAAATATAATTTTCTGGCTGCAAAAGGGAGCTGTCAGACTAGTCCATAAAACTACTGGCCGTGAACCAAAAAGCCCCCTGCTTATCCAATTTAAAAAAAAAACTAAGACTTGTAGTTTTAAAATAGGACTGTCATAGTAAAAAAAAAAACTAGTAAAAACGACTTATTACATGAAAGTATCCAATAACGATCATAAAGTTTGATGTTATAAACTAAATGGTGAAGACCAGGATTATAATCAAAGGTCAATCTGTGGAACAGTTGTGCATTGCACCAAGAGCTATTTCTGTTCCAGTTCCCTTTTCCAGTCCAACTCCTTTTCTTTTTATATTATGGTCCCTGTTTTTGAATTCATGTTCATGTCATGTTTTGAATGTTTTGATCTGTCATCTATTCAAGACAGTCTGAGACGTCTTCATTTTTTTAAGATTATATTATTAAACCTATTAAACCTAACTGTGGAACCTATTTGTTTAATTTGACATGAATTATGCTAACTGATCTGTTGCATGAGCAGATTATGTTATTGACTCATTTAACATTAAAATGAATGAATACTATTTAAATAGCTAATTTATGGCATGCTAATTGGGTGGTTTCAATTGATATCGGTGCAAGTGTTAACACATCTGAGTTTATTTTAAACATTTCTGCCCTTGAAGAGCTACAAACACTTCAAAGAATGGAAATCTGTGGGCCTGAAAATTAACACACAAAGTTATTAGTTTTGGTTCAAAATACGACCACAAATTTTTGGATGCATAAAAAAACATAGAAATGCCAAAACAAAGGGGTGGCTGACTTTGAGAATTGAAAATAATAAGAAACAAAATAGGCAATAGTGAGGCTTTTGCCAAACGCTTTGGAAAAGGCTCCTTTTTTTAAGCACATTGTGAATGAAGTGCAATAAAAATCTCAGTTGCTTGGATGGGAAGTTGTGCAAGGGGGAGGTATTACCTCTTGGCCAGTCACCAGCAGAATACTGTCTTCCTTTCCATGCTGCACTTGTCTGAAAATGTGATCCAGGACCAGAAGTTCAGACCAGCAGTTGTGGAGGAGCTTCATTTGATCTCCCACCTTGAGGAAATGAGACATTTGGAGAGAGAAAAAAAACACAGATAGATTTTAGACCAACACCGTCCTCATTTCAACCACACAGTTTGGGGTCTGTACTTCCTAATCTGTCAAACCTGAAAACAATCACGCATAACACACTTAATGATGTGCCAATGATACGCCAATAGTGAAAAAAATAAATAAGATTAAGGCATTATTTGTGTCTGTTTTGTGTTTTTAGAGCTTAGCTATATGAGTTCTTGCCATGCTTCTCGCGTTGTGTATTTATGAGCACCGCCTGAGACCTTTTCAACCTGCTAACCTTAACATTCCCACCTTTCCCACTCACATCTGCTCTGCTCTGGGGGATGGGCGCGTGTGTGCGTCTTTTCAGACGAAGGCCCCCGGTCACCCCACTACAATATTGTCAGTAAAGTGAAGGACATGCCAGTCGGTAATTCTGCGGCCGCAGCTGTTAATAGAGCCAGACACACATTCATCTGACAAGGGCTGACAGGATTACTGTTTATCTGAATGAAACTATATATCAGTGGCAGAGGAGGTCCAATCTCGTTGGCCACACTCATCTGTACTGGGGGGGGGGGTGCTGCATGTGCAGGGATAAAGGAAGGGGTTAAGGAAGTAAGAGGTCTCAGCGACCTGCTGGGCTTCCTCTCTAAGAGGAGTTGGACAACACTGTGACCCAAAAAAATAAAAAAAATTGCTCTGGAAAAAAATCTGTATGCAGAATGTGTTAGCTGAAGGGGAGAAGAGCTCTTGCTATACGCGTCTGAAACTGTTATATCAGGTTATGTGTCATGCCTGTCAACAAATCATCCAAACTTATGTGATGAAATGTCAAAAAAATAGTATATCAGCTTTGATGATCAGTGTCATGTTTTAGAAATAGCCTTTTTGGAAGTATTTTTCACCACAATTCTTGTAACTATAAATTAGTAGGCAAGATAATTGTGTAAAATAGCTATGTTTTTCAAATTAAAATCAAATTTTAGTATTGGTTTAATCACTCTAACCCTAAATAATCAGTTAAACCACACTAGAATTTTTATATGCATTAATCCAAACAACCATTCGTGAGTGCAAGAACTTTTGTTAATCAATATTGTGAATGTTACTGAAACTTTACAAACTGATCATTTGTGTTTTACACCAGATTTGACCCACGATTATTTCTTTATTAGTTATTTCAAATATCTACAGTTTTTTTTTAAAGTATATCATATTTGAGACAGTTTATGTTAAGTAAAGCATAAGAATGTTAACACGTGATGAAACGTTTTACTATTTTTGACAATGCAGAAGCTTTACAAAGTGCACACCATGGGTGGGATGCTATTTTGGTGCAAAACTTGGGCATAAAGTTATTTTGAGAATGCAAAGACACTGCAATGTTTCGCGCCATGAACCACAGCAGCATGTATATCACTTAATATTTTAAATGTTCAAATTGTTTTTTTTTCTATTACTACTTTACAAAATAATTGTTATCTGTGTTATTTCTTATTGGGAATTTATAGTAATTCAATTCAATTCTCTTGTATCAAGTCACAAAAAAGTTCACCCTGGTTCTTTACAGAAAAAGTGAGGAAGTTCAACTCAATTTGATTAAAAACAAACCCATTTAGAATTACTTTCATTTTCACCACAAACTTTGTAGCAAATAGTATTGCATATTGATTGTTGTTACACAATCATGTTCTTTTATTTACACTTTATTAACACATGAGTACCTTAGGGAACGCAACGTAAACAGATCATGTTAAAAGAATTAAATATCAATATCATCTTACCAATACCAAATAGATCATTTCCCCTAGTTGGTGACATTTGAAAATAAATTCAGCTTCTACTTTTTTGGGACGTCAAACTAAATATTATTTGTCAGATTTTCCAGTTGTATCCTAAATACCACAAATACCACAATGAACAATGTAGTAAACTTTTTTTTTAAATAGCATTGGTGAACAAGTACTGTCAATCAAAAGCCACTTCCAAGCGTTAGCTGCCAACTGGACTGGCCAATGCTGTCACAGCCATTTTTTTATCAGTCCAGGGTACAATAATGGCCACTTTTGAGCCAGATATATATAATATTAGTTTCAACCTTTAAAAATCAGATCTTTTTAAAACAAAGTAACAAAAAATACCTGATTCAAAACCAACTGGAGCAACTGGACTCTGCTTGCTGAAAGCTAGAATCACTGTGGATGATATTTCGAGATATTTGATAATTAAATCTATTCTTTATATAATGGAGATTCCAAGACTGGTGTAGTTGTTTTTAAGTCAAGCATGAAAGACTTTTGGCTTCCATTTGTTGGTGAGTCTAATGCTGAGTGTGCTGCAGAAACATTCTGTGCCTTGGAAAATAACTAAGGCCAAGAAATTATTGTTATTCTGTCACAAAAACTGAGCATAAATAACATTAAAATCTTTGTATAGCAATGTGAACAGAAAACATCTTAGAAAACATAAAAACTGTTGTCTGAGAGCAATCTGGAAGCAGGTCAGTTAACCCCTGACCTAAACTGCTGTTTTTTTTTCTCCAGTTTTGATTTTGTAACATGTAACTTTGAAAAGATGCTACATCTATGCATAGATGACAGCACACATTGACACCGCTCGGAGATATGTTACTTTTAAACCACATGTCTGTAATCGCCAATGGTTGTAGCTTCACATTTACGAGATTTATTTGATGTGCCTTCGCAATATCGTCCGTGTTCAACAGGTGAATGGAAGGCCAAACACAAGACAAGATAAATGCCACCTCTGGGGGAACCGCAGCAATCAATACCTCCCATCCTGCAAACAATTTAATAAAAATGTAGGCGAGCGCAGAGCCGAAGCTGCAGCGAGGGCTGACATTCCCCTGTTATCGTCTGTATGGAATGTAATTATCCAGCCCAGGGAAACAGCTCTTTCAGCAGGAGGCTTTCTTGGCAAAATATGCATAGCTTTATTCTCACCGTCCGTTTTGGCTTTTCTGCTGTTCTGGCTCTCGGCAGAAAATACATCAAATGCAGACAAAAGGAGGTTTGGAGGGAGAAAAAAAAAATGATCACGATGAGAGAAACTGTTGATTTACGAAATACGAAAGAAGAAAGTAGATAAAAAGGTATAATAGCCAATTAAGATGCATCAAAAGGTTCCATTTACTGATGTTAATAATCTGCCTGCTACACAGGGTTTTGTTTATTTGTGTTGTCCAGCAAAATCACATACAAGGCATGAGTCAGTCCAGAGATTAAACTGGAGATTATACTACTCAAGACAATAGTTCCATTGTTTTTCACGTGTGTGGATTGCTAGACCTTTTAAAAAAAACATATAATGTCTTTAAAATAGCCTTCAACAAATCCTTCTTAAAATGGTACAAATAGATAAATGTCCAGTTGTGAAATCCAGTGAAAAATCTCTAAAACACCAACTGAAAAAAGTCAAGAGCCCCACTTTATATTATCGAGCAACATCTATTCAATCAATGTGCATCAAAATTTGAAAAGTAGCAGGCCAAACAGTCATTTACTTTTAACATATTTGATCATAACTGATAAGATTTAGATTTGATATTTTCCACCATTATTCCCATTCCATATGATTCAATATGAAGACAAACATCCACATCAGCACAGAATGTGGTTCAGATTTTTTTCAGAATGACTCTGTTATTCATCACTGTTGCCACTCTGGCAAAAATACTAGACATCAAACACAACAAATCCCCAAACCGACAGCACCATCATGTCATTGCCTTGAGCAAAACTTTAAAAAGTTAGATGGAAGCTGTTTTTGCTTCAACATATTCCTGCGCATTATCATTTTTAATTCATTTTCTGTGCATAGAGTGCACTAAGTGACAATATGTTTTTATTTACAGCATTAAAGGTGTTAATTTCTTGGAAGCAAGAAAATATGAACTGTCTCTGTGCCTTATCTCCTGCTTGCTAGCACAGAGATAAAGCACTGTCAATATAAGATACCTTGTTTTGTTAGTGTGGAAAAAATGCAACAAATCATCGCCACCACAATGTGAACTTCGCTTTTTTGAGACAAGAAACGTACAAAAGTAACAAGAAAAAAGCGCCAATCCCACTTGAAATGTCGGGAGTACAATATCCAATCATATTTTCCACTCACTCACTCTGCGTCCCTTACTTCTCGTACAATCCAGCTGCAAGCAGTCAAGCAATTCTATATGTTGGAGTTGCCAAGGGAACTCGATGTCAAAAGAGCAGCACTAAGAGGGAAAACGTTGGGTTGTTTGTTTCGAAGCATCCCTCCGCAGTCCAATTACATACTTGGATTCTATCTCCTATGAAGAGCCCAAACCAGCTTTGAAGAGCCCAAACCAGCTTTAAAATAAAGACTCAAATGTGATCTTCCTCTGTGTGTTGATTTTGATTAACTGCTCTCAAACAACCCACTGGGTGTCGTTCTCATGGAACCATTTTGTGGAGGTCTCTCAGGTTGTGTGGCACCCATCATTAGAAAATATCAAACTACTATAAACCCCCACCTACATGAAACTATAGCCAACTTATGTACTTGGAAAACAAAACACAAAAGATTTCCTGTACATCAGTGTGTGTGTGTGTGAGAGAGATGGTGAATTTATGGAGGTGACTGTTTAGCCTGTATTTTGATGTTTCTCTTTAGACTTCTTAGGTGTAAAAGTCAACCGTGTGAGTGTTTTATATTGATCCCAGACAGGAGTGAAGTCCCATCTTCCATCAGATCCCTTGTCCTTTGACTGCGCTTAAACGTTTTGGATGTTTCTGTCCATCACAGAAGACGTTAGCATTACATAAATCAAATTAGGACCGGTGGTTTTCTTTGATGGAATAAAGAGTCTTCGAAAGCCGTCTCTTTTTAACATGTCAGGGTTACAGCGTGACCTAATTTTACACAAAGCCTGCTTCACTCTTGGTATTTTATCTTTTTCCCATCGCTTTATTCAAAACTCCCGAATCATACGTAAAAAATAGCAACACTAAGTTATGCTGTGCCTAAAGGCGTTTGTAAAGAGAAGACAGAAAACAGATTTGAAATGACACATCCACCTCACGCGGCAGCAGGAGTGGAGTAAAAACCGCTCCAACCCGTACCTGAGCAAACGCCTGTATATCTCTGGATGAAAAGACACCGAGATAATTTCAACAAATCCCATCAAGGACAGCTCCGACCTTTTGTTGATAGTCAAACTGCTTAATTGGTTGAAGCGGTTTGACCGTGGCATGTTGACATGTCTGTTTGTCTGCGCAGACGGATCATATCACGACTCACCGAGGGGGGGAAAGTGATATTTTCTACGCGGTTGTGATGTCGGACTGATTTGGCGACGGAGAGCTATGTCACACGGATTAGGAAGTGTACTCTGGGAGCTGATAACCACCACAATTGGAGTGGTTTTAAGTTGACCGAGAAAATAAATGGTCAGTTCACAAAAAAACAGTCGCTTAACTGATTGGTTTAAGCACATTTAAACCAATTTTTGGACCTACACCAGTGGGTGTAGGTCCAAAAATGTGCTTTTTGGAGTGTGTGTATTTGTGTATCGGGGGGGAGGGGGGTGTCAGCTACTGTTTAGCAATATCTAAAACACAGAATGCCAGAAATAATCCACATTAAAATGTTGAAATCGTTCTACAAATATATGTTTCTCATGAACTGGTCCAAGTTTATCAATGGAGAAATGCATAGGCTGAGTTACTACAGCATATCAAACAACAAAGAAAAAACCTCTTTTAACACATTTCTCATCTACATTTTGAACTCCCGTGACTCTTCAATTGTGATTTGAATTCATGTTCATTTACTAATCTTAATAGGTTTTTTCCCCCCATGCTTCAAAACAGATTTAGTCCAATGTAAATTCTGCTCTCTGCTTTTTCAGACCAAGCGAGCCATGGCCAGCTGTTTGTCCTCCCGCCGTGGGCTGCGGGCCCATTCTCAGAAGACTGTTAGTAGACGGTGGGTCAGATTTATGCACGTGTGTGTGTGTTTAAACTTCATCAAATCTGTTCAATTCAATTCGATTTTATTCATATGGCCAAACAGAGCAGGTCAGACCCTACTCTGAAGTCAAATGCCCTGTCAGTGGTAAAAATAAGAATAATAATAACTAAATAAATTAATAAAACATGGTCTAATGAAAAAAATATGTAATTTTTGCAAAGCTAATCTGTTAGGTTTGTTAGTTTTTTTCTATAGGAACTGAAGAGTCCCTTCTAGAAAAAGATCAAGAGATCTTCTTGTCTACTTCTATGATGGAAAATACTAGCTCTTATTTACAATATCCAGACCTTTCAGGTATTTTTTATCTTTCTTTTTCATGCATATAGTTGTATATATAGTAAAATAAAATATGGATATCATATGCATGTTTTAGTCTGCAAAAAGAAGAAAATGCATCATGTTTGTGTGAAAGGAAAATGGACTAGACCTGTGTTCAAACCCAAAAACGACCCAACATGAGCGCACTCACCCTGAGCTCCTTGAAGAAGATGCAGCTCCGGGCCCACTCCACGATGGAGAACAGGGTCTGGTCGGCCATGCGGCACATGAGGCTGAAGGTGCTGGGCTTGTCCAGCCTCCCGCGGCCGCTCTGCTCCTGCTGCAGGTGGCCGACGATCTTGTTCTGCACGGCCAGCTCGTCCGGGTCGCAGCGCAGCAGCTCCAGCACCAGCGGGGGGAGGCCGGGCGGCTGCGGGGAGGCCGACGGGTACGCGTCGGGGTAGGGGTATCCGGCCAAAGACTCCGGGGAGCTGGTGTAGTCTGGGCACTCGGCCTTGATGGCCCGGTTCGGGAAGGCCGCGTACTGGTACTGCGCGTTGAGCGGGACGTGGGGCTGCATGGCCATGCCCAAAGAGTTTGGCGCGTAAAGGTTCCCCTCATAGTCTGTGGCGGGGATGGAGGTCGGGGTGGAGGGGAGCAGGCTCTTGGAGATGGCCGGCAGCGTGTGCAGGGTGCCGGCAAAGCCGTAGTCAGTCTGCAGGGGGGAGGCCGCCGGGGGGGGCGCGCTCTCCAGCTTGAACCCGTTGGATCGTATCAAAGCCTTCTTCTGCTGCTTCAAGGCCCTGTCTCGCTTGTACATGGGGCCAAATTTATTCCTCCCCCCACGCATGCGATCTGCGCGCACCGCTATTCGGACAGGAGACAAGAGGTGCGGGGAAAAAAAAAGATTTCAATTCAATTCAATTTTATTTATATAGCGTCACATCACAACAACAGTTGTCTCACAGTGCTTTCCTAACAGAGCAGGTCAGACTCTACTCTGAAGATAATTACAGAAACCCAACAATTCCCACCGTGAGCAAGCACTAGGCGACACAGGCAAGGAAAAACCTCCTTTTAACAGGCAGAAACCTCGAGCAGAACCATGGCTCATCTGCAGATTTGCAGATGAAAAAAGGGAAGCTCGATTCCTCTCTCCACATTTGTGACACTATTGCATGCGCACTTGAACCGTAAACCCCGTTTTTTCAGAGGTTCTGCCCAGCCATTTCCCACACAGTCAACAACAGGCCGGGCTGGTTTGTGCCGGCTTCCCTTTTTAGGGCTGAGAAGAATCCCCAGTGTCTGTGCAGCTCTTTACTCCTTCTTCCCTGGGGAGTCTCCAGGGTTTTTATCAGCAAAGTCAAGAATGTGTCCTTTTTTTTCTGCTACGGAAGCAGGTGCTTTCCTTTGGATTGCTGTCTGGGAATTCATCTCAGCCCATGCGTGTAGTAAAAAAAACGAGATATTTCTATAGTCTTTAACCATGTTGTGTATATCTACATATATTACACACACACACACACATCTCTCTCTCTCTCTCTTTCTTTCTCTCTCTCTATCTCTCTCTCTGTATACATATATATATACACACAACTGTACACAACATACACACACACACACACACACACACACATATATATATATATATATATATATATATATATGTGTGTGTGTTTGTGTTTGTGTGTGTGTAAGTGAGTATATATTAATAGAAAGGCAACAGATCAAATATGCATTCTTATACTGCAACTATGATTTCATAGAATTAAACCGTTTTTTGTTCCTTTTTTAATTCATACGAATCCAGACCCAGTTTTTCTTCAAAGAAAATACAAAAATTGAGAAAAAAAATAGAAATCGTTTGTAGAAAAATAGAAAATGTCTATGTACCACCAAATATCAAAGATCTGTAATGTTACATTGAAATTTTTTTTATTAAATTGGTTTTAGTTTCTATTGTTTGTTACACCTGTGACACTCAGGGTTAATAACGGTTTAGTACAATCTATTTCCCTGTTGTTGTTGTTGCTGTTTTAATTATGAGTGAATTGTGTTGCGTACCTTCGAGACGCATGCCGACATTGAGGCATTTCTGGAAGCGGCAGAAGGGACATCTCTTCCTCTGGGTCTTGTCTATTTTACACTCCTGGTTCTCCGCACATGTGTACCGCTTGTTGTTCTGTACTGTCCTCTTGAAGAAGCCCTGAACGCAGACAAGCAGACATGTTGATATAGATGAAATGTTTGTGTACAGGAAAGAAAACCTTAGACAGAAACACTCGACGAGCTTTGTCCTTTTTCACAGCAAAACTAGTACAAAAATGTGATTAAAAAACATATAATGGCGCAATATTTTACTTAAAAAGTGAAAATTGATCGTGTGCCTTACTTTGCCCTTTTTTAAAATAAGACAACTAATTCTATAAAAAAAATTAAAAAATTCCCATCCATCGATCTATCCATTATCGTTTATTCCCTAATGAGGTGATAAAAAATAAATAAAAATAAAGATTAAATAAATTCCATAAGGAAAACTTCGCCTTTACCAGCTCAACTGGAGCTCAGGACAGATGTGGGGGGTTATGGGTTGTCGTTAATAACTCAGTAATAGTGTTAAAGTGTGTGTGTGGGGGGGGGGGCAGCCGTTACCTTGCAGCTCTCACAGGTGAGCAGACCGTAGTGGTATCCGGACACTTTGTCTCCACACACAGGACACAACTCTTCCAGGTCATCGTCATACGTGTATTCCATTACCTTCAAAGCCACACCTGACACACACACACACCCACACACACACACACACACACACACACACAGCGCACGTGCTCCATCAGGAAACGCGAATATAGAATCATCAGAATAAAAAATACTGCTTCAACCATCGGGAGGAAATTGTTTGGGTCAGGAATACTCAAGATAGAAAGACAGTTAATACAATAAAACAAGTTATTACGTTGTTACACGTGATTTTAAATCACCTTAAAATGTATAGGCTATTATAATCTGATTTAAAGTCACATAAAAACCAATAAAGGCAATTAAATATTTGTTATAATTCATTTTTACATAAGAGACAGCTTTAGTTTAATTTTAAACACTTTACACTTCATTTTAAGAAAAAAACTATATTCCTGACCTTAAGAGAATATTTATGTATTTGTCTAAGCCGGACATTGTGTGTTCGTTAGATCCTTGGAAGTATGTGTGCTGACTTTTTCTAAATAATAATTAGTAACCTTGTTTGTTATTTTTCTTTCACTATTCCCGGTGTATCCAGTAATTCAAACTTTCCCACATGTAGCCGTTGGATGATTCATCGATTAGCCTTTAACAAATGAGATTGTATATATGAATTTAACCATTCGTCTATTTGCTATAATAGAATAAATAGAATAAAAATAAAAGAGCCGGTGTGTTCTGCTCGGTTTGGACTTTTTCCAGACAGTAAAAGTCGGTCGTACAGGAACAGAAATCCAAAGAGTCACGCGCGTCTCACTTTCCCATAAAAAAAATATTAGTCTGCTCTGGGACAGAATCTTTAAAAATAATATAAAAAGAAGGTGCGTTGACTTACAAAAAAGAGAGAAAATAAACACAGGTCTTTGCTGAACTTGGGCCAAACTCCAGTGAACACATCAGGATCCAGCGCGCAGACCGGGAGGGCCGCGCGAGGCTGCGCGCGCCTTCGGGCGTCTGTTTACGAACTGTTTGGGAATTTTAGGACGGAATTATGTTTCCTCTGCCCTCAGCATCAGGGGCCAAGAGATATGAGCAACACACGACTGGCAGGTATTATGTAATTCCAGTTATTTTGGACTGTTTTCTTTCAATTATTGTTATTATCCTTATTTTTCATACTACTATTATCATATTACAATACTATACATTCTCATTAATAATGACAATAATAGTATTAATATTATTATGGTAAAATTATTAATCATAAACTGTTTTTTTTCCTTTTTTTAGGCTGCTGCATTCATTTTCAGTAGCTATAATTGTGAGCTCTGTAAATGTAGACTGGACCAATATCAGGAAGACTGCTTTCATTTTCAATTTCAATTCAATTTTTAATATAACAATGTTAATTAATGACGCTTAAAAATCGCAAATTCAGCTTTTTTTTGGCCCTATGATCAATGATTGGTTGTCGGTGACATTTCTGGGCTGAATTCGCTGCTCCTGTCTTATTTTTTCCATTTTTTAATTTCCCTGCGTAGAGAATTATTGCTGGTAAAAACCGACGATAGCAAGTTTATACACTCAAGTTCGGAACGGGAAGTCCGGGTGCACAAAATCCTGGACGAAGCCTGTTGAGCTGACGCATTTATTTGTTTTTTTTACCCCCAGAAAACGTGGGTTGGGGCAAAGTAAGAATAAAAAAAGACGCGCACCATGAGTCTCACGCGCTGTTGCCGCGCGCGGACGGAAAAGCGGACCGGACTTACCTTGAGCCTTGTCTCCCAACATCTGAACAGCAGCCAGCCAGCGACGATTGTCCGAATTCAAACCTGAGGATGTCTGCTGTGTGCCTCTCTGCTGCAGCCTCACATGGAAAAATCAAATCAAATCAAAAATAATAATAATAATAATAAAAACAAGCGCGTACAACTCCAGACGGGTGGACCTACAGCTTTTTAAACAACCGGACTGCTTCGGGGGGGAGCCAGAATGGCCGGCGGTAGCCCGTCAGTCTAAAGATGACCATTGACGACCAGGGAATGAAACTCTTTTTTAGTCCGATCATTCTTTACTGTCCTTCCCTTATCGCCCGAAGTTCGGCTGCCTCGCCGCTATTGGCGGAGGCCGGGTCACGTGAGGGATGCTCGCTGCCTCCTCGGGGGAGAAAAAATAAAAAAAAATAATAAAAAATGCAGGAGACAGAGGAGCAGAACGGTGCGGATGGAGACGCATCCAAACGCGCAAAAGGGAGAGTTTTGACCATTTTGAACTTAATTTTGGGCTTTATCGTAGTTGAATTAATCAAATAATGGTACTGAATCACTGGAATCAGTCTGATTTGACGTCACTGGCCTTGAAAGTGTCCAAAAAAATGGAAAATAACAGCAATAACACAAAAAATGAGGATACTATACCAACTTTACGCAAATACATATTCATGAATAGGCCTACGTTTTATTTTTTAGGACATTTTTATTTTCACAAAACCATTCAGATGGGAATGTTGCTCCTTCTGTGCGTTCTGTGTTATTTATAACGTTTCTATATTTGTCTGATGACCGTTCGGGTCCCCGGCAGTTAGAGCGCATTTCAGCAGAATGGGGGGGGGACACACCGGCATTAATAATAATTGACTCTGTCAGGGCATTTTGCTTGGTAAGCGCGATTAAAAAGCCCCCAGTGCCTATTGTTATCCCGGGCAGGAAGCGCTGGGTGGCTGCTGGGGGTCACCGCGTGGAAATAGCGCACAAAGCTGAGGGCCCTTCACTGTTAGCGCACCGTGTAGGCTGAAAGACAGGAAAAACAGGTCAAATCCCCTTCGTGGTCCACTAGATTCGGTGCCACTTCACAAAAAAAACACGGAATAAGTCAATTTCAATGGCCTTCTAATCCAAGTCAATCCAATTAAGGATTACGCAATTCAGTCTGATTCGTCATATGACGCAAACGCATCACTCACCCTCTTAAGGTCAGTTCCGGTGACATTTTAGCTGTCCATATACGTTTGTCCTTTTAATTTGAGTGAATTCAGCTTGGAAGAAACATTGATTTTCAGTGTTTTCTTGTAAAGACCAAACCTTAGATGGTTGCACATCCATATCCATGATCACTTCCCCTCACTAGTCAATCAAATCCTCTGCATGACTATTTGCATTAAATCTAACTAAAATATACAAAGCATGAATTAAATCTGATGACACTTCGTTAAACTGTCTCTAAGTATTTAAAAACTTGTCTCATTTTGACTGAAAATATATCAAAATAGCCTATAATCAAGGTAAATAGTAAGAAACATAAGCTTGGACCAGAATTGTTAGTTTTTTTTTGTGGTGACAATTGTTTGTGTTGTGGTGCTAAAAGTTGGACGATAAAATCAAATAAGTAAATCATTTCAAAAGTAAGTAATAGTAACATTTCGATTAGTTATTGACACGTTTTGGGGAAGGAAAAGTACTGAGTTGAGCACCTCCTAGTGGTAAAGTGAAAGGAAATGATGGCCAAAGCTTTTGATATCCAGTTTATAATATCAAAAATATCTATTAACACTTCACAAATAAGCTACTATAAGGCAGTAAGTGTAATCAGGAACTTATTATCATTGTCAAATGAGGAAATAAATACGATGATAAATCCATAAATAATAATGCAGTGTTCCGTCAGTCTGATAACACTCCTCCATTTTTTCATGTGCATCATATTTCCATAAATTTTAGGGTCAAAGTGAAGATCATTAAGCAACGCACGTCACATTAGTCCTAATGTTTGCTTAGCAGAGGGTGCACGGATGGAAGATGGGTTCTATCTATCAACGTGTGTCACCCCTGACCTCCCACAAGGTCCTCGCTCAGCCAATATCTGCTGTGAGGGAGCATAGGCCAACGAATAGTCCGGGCGGAGCAGAGGCCTCTGTCACGGGGAGCAGGAAATATGGCCTATCGCCTGTTTTCCTCTCGCCCCGTTTTGTTTTGCAAGTGTGCTGTGACTACCGTCCCACCGTGCCCCAGCATCAGACAAGCTCTGTCTCTGTCTCCCAGAGATATTTATACAATAAATAAAGGGGAAGGGCTAAGATCAGACCGCTGTTTTGACTCTGTCATTTGTATTTTGCTCATTTCGTGCCCCCACACACCCGCGCCGGCGGCCATTTTCTGCTGGGGTGGCAGGATTTTGGCGGATAGCGGGAGATAATCGCTCTGGGTGAAAGCTACAGGAGGATAACTTTCCGTGTTCTCGTTCAGGATCTAAAGATAATATGTCAGATTTCAGATTGAGAGCTTGTCGATCATTGGTCGAGCTCATCTTGTTGGAATTATAGAGTACTTTTAATGTCGCAGTTGGACTTCTTAAAAACAAAAAACAGTCAGGGACCAAAGCCTTTTGAGAAACGATGCATTTTAAAAAGGAGGATGAAATTGCTTTCATTCAGAGAAGAATGAAAAGAATGGTTTGCCTCACATGGGACATTTTAAAATCACAATTTGAAATACTGAAATAAAGGCCGTATGTGAATAAAATAAATAAAGAGCACTGCTGTTACCCAGGGATATTAAGCCTCTTTTAAATCACGTTTTAATGATCTATATCTGGAGATTATAGTTCTGGAGAAACTTCATTTGGGGGGTTGTTAGTTTGATCCCCAGATAATTCAGTCTATATGTCAGAGGTGAGCTTTCCCTAAAACTGTGCATTCATATGTGAATGGGAGGATGACAATAACATTTTAAAGCACCTCTTGACGGGGACAGCGACTAGAAATTAATCCAAAAAAACAAAAAAGGTCCATTTTTCTTGAACTGTGAATCAATAATATAACCAATATTCATGTTTCAGGATCTTGGAGTTACATTACAAATAGAACATGGACACAGATTTTTTGGGTGGAAACACACACCTATGAGCTACACAATAGTTACCACCATAGAGGAACAATAACTGTTGAAATTGAGCCAAATTTCAATATAGATTTTACATTTGCTTTTATAAACACAGCACAAAAAATGTCCTTTTCAATTCTAATTTTGAGCTAGCGACTAAAACGCTCACACACGTAACTTGTTTGTACCTCTCAACATGGCAATAACCAACAAAAAAGAACTTCCCTTACATGCATTAAAGCGTTAAAATACAACTCAGCTCAGGGTTCCCACATCAGAGTGGATGCCCTGTTCAAGTTTTTAAGCTTGTGAAACGTCAGAAAGCCCTTGAATGAAACAAGAGGGGGAGCGGATGGGGCGGTGGCCCTGCAAATAGATGTGTGCAACCTTAAACAAAAATGGAAAGAAAAAAAAACGTGGTCATGATCTGGTTTGGTACTCACAATAATCAGCTTTCACGTACAGTAACTCGAACAACCACAAGGTGTCGCATCATTTTAGAATGCAATCACTTTCTGTACTTATACTTTCATGAACAAACACAAAATAGAAACAGGATTTTATATATATATACATATATATTTGTGTATAATTAAGTGTTTTTATGTAG
>JABUIW010000034.1:1341115-1352733 GCA_013363375.1 Menidia beryllina | reverse complement strand
GGTAAAAAAAAAAAACAAACAAAAAAAAAAACAAAATTTTATATATATTAAAATATTTAATTTTGTATAAATAAGTTTTTTTATTTAGACCCGCAATTTGTTGCTGTATTTAACCCCCCCCCCCCCCCCAGATCCACACATCATGGTGTGAGTCTGTATCTATGGAAGGCTTTTAGTGTGTGTTGTTGTTGTTACCTTTCTAAACTTCTTGTTCTTGAGATGTGTGATGAGAACCTCTGTCACCCTCTGTCAAAATAATTTTTAATCTCAAGCATATTCTCAATTTTCAGGGCAATTTGGAACACAAAAGACTGACTAAAGGTAAACTTACTCTATTTTGCATGTGGTTTTGAACACACACTGAGCCTGCTAAAGTTCCTATGTGAGTATTTTCTATATATCTATTGAGAGAATGAGAAGAATCTTTTTTTATTATTATTTGTTGCTGTATTTAACTATTTAAAATGCTGTCCAGAGCAACCCCCAGCTCAAGGCTGTCTTCATAGAATGTGGGATTTAAAACCTGTTCTGCACGCAGAGAAAACAAAGTCCCTGACATTCCAAACCCCGCGTATATCTGCACTGTGTCCTACACTAAATTATTCCAGCCTCACAATAACCTGAGCTCTTTGCTAATGATGACATTGATGCTTTTTTTCCTTTAAATAAAAACCTTTCAGTATGAATAAGACAGTTGTGTATACATTTTATCGTAAAAGACTAAATCTGAACACCGGGCTGTTCATTTGAAAGCGATATTATTTTCTTTTCTTTACTTTTCTGTTTCTGCTAAACACGGATAACAAGCATCTTTTGCCAGGTGGATTGTCTCTGTTATGGTCATCTAACTGGGCATAGATTCCCATGACCAATATCTGTTGGACTAATATCATGATACATGACTTTTTGGTTTTAGAATTTTTCTCTATCCTGTTTTTTTTCTCCATTTTTTTGTTGGTTTTCCATTGCTTTGTGTGTTATTTTGAACCGGTTTAAAAGTTTTACTTCCTCTCCAAATGACACTTGGGACATTTAGCTGATAACCTCACCTAGCTTCTGTTTTTTGGGTTGGTCATGGTCATATAATTCTGTCCGGCGCCCTTTAACATCCTCTGAGCCATTTCCCTTGTTGATTGTCATTTAGCTTCCTTATAGATTTTCTTTTCTTTTTTTTCGTTTGTCAATTAATACATTTGTAACGACCATTTTCTGGCTATGCTTTTCTCTTCTCTATCTGAATCCAGTTCCTGTACTAACCCAGGAAACTATTTTTTTCACCATAAATAACTTTATATTAATAAAATCATCAATAATTCTAATTGATTTATGCCAAAGTGGGAAAAACCCATTGACAGGTCTAACAGTAACACCAGAGGGATTAGGATTTTCCTCTAAAGATCCCAACATTCACTGTCCTCATATGTGTCCTTGACCACGCTGAGGAACAACCACAACAAAGCACTTGGAAAAGGGAAATCAAGCAGAATGACCACAATAGCGCTGAAAGAAAGCAAACTTGGCAGGGGGTTTTCCTCAGTGTCGTCCCACAAGGCCAAAGCCAAACACCCAAATCTTTCCCTCCGATCCCAACAACACGCCACTTCTCCACGGTGGATCAGTTCACGAGGATAAAAAGTCTTTGCTGTCTACTTGGATGATTTGACGATATTTTGACACAAACTTTTTGTTTTCAAAAGTAATTTGTCTTTACCAATGTAATTTCATCTAAAGAGATACTGCAGGTATAAAATAATATAGAAAATGTCCAACCAGATTGACATGAAGATGCATATAAGGAAGTCAGGAAGGAAGGAAGTAAAAAAAATATTACCCTTTTTAACCCTATAATGCCTTATGTGTCATATTTGATACATACGGTTTGGGATCTGAGACTTTTTGCATAGTTCAATGTTAAAAGCTTTGCTCAAAACCCCGTTGTACACATTCAGATATACCTGATAACAGTGAATAGAAGACTATACAAAAATATATTTTTGACGTATTGCACGCGTTTTTTTTGTCTTAATATTTTGTTGAGGGACCAAATAAAGACTTCAGACTAAAAAAAATCCAATATTCTTCCTATTTTACTTGGATCAGGCTTTAAAGGGCTAATCATGAGATATAGAACTTCTTTTAACAGAAAAAAGAAAGAAAAGCAATTGGGTTTTTGCCTTTTAAGGATTTACTGTAAAAACAATGTTTCTGAAATAGATTTGTTGTAATGTATCTACTTAATGGAAGGCCCTGTGTACCTGTAGGGAGCCTATACTGGCGTGTTATTCCTGATTCCGCTTATTCCCAGTAGGGTCAGAGGTCGTGGGGGTGGGGCTGCGTCCTATCCCACATATCATACTTATGGACAGATCACTAGTCCCACAGGCCCACGTATAAAACAAACAGCGAAAATAACACTGATATTTATTCCCAGGGGCATCAGTTAATTCAGTATGCATGTTTTTGGACGGTTAAAGAAAGCCGGGTTACGGGGAAAGAACTTAAGCATACAAAGGAAAAAAACATGAACTTGCAAACTCCAAAGCCTATTAAAAACAATTAGTATCCCTTTTTCCCAGTGGACCCCATGACATGTCGACCTACCATTAAAATCCACTCTTCCGATTTTTCTCTGAGTTTAAAGTAATCTGGTTCCATCACCTGGAGTTTAATGGAGTTTTGTGTAAAAGATCATATAAAGTCTTTCTATCAGAAGTACCCTGGACTGGGTGTCCCACACATGTACCCCAATGGCAGGGAGGATAGGTTCCAGTCCCTCCGTGACCCTGATTTGGATTATTTCTATGATCATTTTGATGTATTTAGCTGATTATGGTTAGTTTCCATATGGTTTAGTTTCTATGTCACCTGGAGATGGGTTTAAGGACCTCCACCAGTCCCCATTCCATCCTTCCTGCACATTTGGGGTCTGTATGGTGGTCTTTTTATAAATGAACAGGTAAATGGACCATAACTAAAGTAATTCTCTAGTTTAGCTGACCACTCCAAGTATTTGTATGCAACACACCACATTCAAATCCACTCACACACTCATTAAACTTACTGTAGATCAAATCAGTGCTTTCTTTGATTTAATCACATTTAGTGGATAACATTTAGTTTCCATTTCTTGGAAATATCAGTCAGCAATGGGGGGTTCGGGTTGTTGTACAAGTATATATACATGTAAATATGTACATAATAACATGTGATCAGGAGAGGAGATAGGCTGAACATGTTAAATCAATTTCACGAATAAACAATTTATCTTTTCATTTTTTTTTATTGGAATTTCCGTATTCAGACAGGCAAAGAAGTGGAAAGTTGAATGAAATGAAAAGTATATGGAATAATATTACTGCAGACTGATTAGGTGGTGGGATTCTTTTGAATTCTATTCGAGCTACAAAAACATTCTTACTGCAGCATTTTGTCATGCCGCTTTGAATACGATGTTTTGATCCGTCTGACGCCATCCATCCAAAAATATCTGCTCAGGACAGTGAATGGCACACGAGAAACCTCATGAAAACACCAAATGGAGGGTTTGTTGGAAGCTCTGAGCAGCAATGGAAGCATCTGGTGGGTGGTGTGGGACTGTATCTGTGAGGGGGGGTGGGGGGGTGGGGGGGTATAGTAATAAATCACCATCACTTCTTGCCCTTGACAGGGTTCCAGATCTTGAACGGCAAAAGAAGTTGGCTTTTGTGTTCCCTCAACAATAGGAAACGCTCTTACTAAAGGTTAAACTCAATTGCAACCTTGATCGCTCTTAAATATATCTTCTGTGATAATTCATCATCAGACTGGATTTGCATGAATTCCCATGTGAAGCCAGGTCAGTGCTTGTATTGTATTGAAAAAGAACTGAAAAAAAGGGCTTCGTGGGTGTAAAACACGACTCTAATCTAATAAGAAATCACGTATAAAGGACAGTACTTAGTTTTTCATTTAGACGATTTTATAAAGGAACTATAAAAATCTAATCTTCTCCTCACAAAAGTCTTTATGTAAGCAAAGTACAAGCAAAAATACTGAATCGGTGTGCAAATGCATCCATGCTTTTTTTGTTTTTAAGGTTGGGCAGCATACAGGTGCTGCTAGCTGATTATGTTGCCACACCTGGAAAATGTGCTAAATAAGTACAAATGAGCACAAAGTTAAGCAAAAACCAGATAGCAAACGAGCACAAACGCACAAACGCAACAACATCCAGGACTGGGAGCGGAAAGTTTATGATCTAGGGGACTGGAAAGAATCTTAAATGTACTCATCCATCAGAAATTTCCAATTTAATTATGAAAAAGAGAGCTAATTATTATTATTCCCATTAAGATCCTGCAAAGGAACGTTTCTGTACACTAGCATTAATGTATATGCTGTGGGTGGGTTAGGTATATGTTCCATTATGAGTTCAGAATGGATTATGGTAATAACCTAAAAAAAAAAAAACATACAAAAATACAAAAACCTCATCGGAATTACGATGATTTATTTTTTTTACTGTGTCTATACATGTAGTCAGATTTACTTTTAGATGTGAAATTATCAGATTTGAGTTGTTCTGTTAAGATAAACGTCTACCTACACGCCTG
Source organism: Menidia beryllina (assembly GCA_013363375.1). Classification (NCBI taxonomy): domain Eukaryota; kingdom Metazoa; phylum Chordata; class Actinopteri; order Atheriniformes; family Atherinopsidae; genus Menidia; species Menidia beryllina. The sequence continues at coordinate 1,348,141 of JABUIW010000034.1, read as the reverse complement.
TGCATCTCTAACATGGGTTTATATGCGTTTACAGTAAGGGTACTTTACAGAAACAGGACATAATTTTGCATTTAAAAAGCCCATTTATGGGTTTGACTGAAGGATCTCCCTCTCCTGTCATATAATGACCAATAAAGGCCAACAAACCTTAAGAAAAAATAGGGATAAGAAAGAAAGAAGTATGTTGTAAGTTTGTTGTCTAGCTCCGAAGGCTAAGAGATCAAACGTCATTAATTATGTTCCCATTAAATCAACTTCTCAAGTAGCAGCTTTTAATTTCTTCACTTTATCGAGGAGTCGTTTATTATATTTTGTTTACGCGGTTTATTTGGAGTGCATTTGTTGCTTTTTCACCCGTAACACTGATCAGAATTCAAACACGCAGTTTATGTGGCCTCACTCAGAGATATTTCAATTCTTCTTAAGATGCTAGTTGATTTTTTTTTTTTACTTGTGTTTATTATCCTATTAAGATACAAGATAAACAAATACAGGGAGGATTGGCTTTCGGGTTAAAAGTTGCTGAAAATCCTTCCTCATAAAAAGAAAATGTTTCACTCAGAAACAAATACAGGTAACAAAACAGAAAATAGAGCAAAAATGTACAACTTAAACCAAAAGTGCTATACCTGGTTTACTGTTCACACCAAAAAAAATAGAGAGTTCATTATCCTATACATGAACACCAGTGAGCACGTTAATTTAATCTGTGATTTAATGACTTGATCATTAGTTGGAGTTGGGGACAAACCTCATAACCATAAACCAAAATAAAAATTAAAAAATAATAAAAGGACAACATGGTGTAATCTTTGCAATTTAAATAAGAGTGTGTTCTGATTCTAATTAACTCTTGTAGTATTTGCTAACTCATATGTTATTCTATCTTTGAGAGAATTCCAGCCTTTTTAGCTTTGATTTTAGCAAAATCAAAGCTGTTTGTTCCTTTAGTCAAACATTTAAGAAGATGAATAAGGGGGTAATATAATAACTGGCTCTATCTTGTCTTTTTTTATTTGTTTGCTCTATTTTCATCAGATATTTCAACATGTTGACTAAGTATTTGTAGTTTGTTAATCGTTTCTTTCTTTTAGGGAGATCCAGGGACCAAGGTAGTGTCCTTGAAACGGACCGCAGACTTTTCCTTTGAGCCTTTCTGGGGTCTAGTCTTTATTTGAAAGTATTTGGACGTTAGAACCACGTGCAGTTAAGTGTTTAAGTTTTAATACCCACACAAGGAATCATGAGAAAAAAGATCGAATCACTAAACTAAGTGGTTTTTTTCCCTCTGTGCACGGTGTGTGTCTTTGTGTTAGACACACTCCATGACATCTTACGAACGCACACCTCTCCACACACTGATTTCAGCACTTTTACATAAGAGTGTTTACAGGCTTTAAAAGCGCTAGGCCAAACAGTGTGCAAACCCCCCTCAAGACATCCTTGACCTCCACTTCCCTTTGACTGTTTGGAAAGAGATCTTAAAAGTTTTTTTTGCATACATTTCCTAACAAGTGAAATTTGGATATAAAACCTACTCCCTTTGGCTTCTCCCTCCTCACCAGATACTTGCCAGTCTTATCACTTTTATGTTAAACGCGTTTCTGTTTTTTCTTTCTTTCTTTTTCTTTTCTCGAAATTATGAGTCTGTTCTTGACAATTTCTATTATATGAAAAGCAGATGTTCAAGTGTAGATTTATGCCAGAATCGCATTCATTTCCAAGGCCGCGGCGGGCTGGTTGGTAATTAGCTGTCATAAAAGAAGCCTTTACAAAAAAAAAGCGTGGACATCGGACTAAAGCACGAGCACAACACAGCGAAAAGAAAAAGCAAATCCTGAATGCATTTTCTTTTTTTTTTTTTTTAAAAACACAGCGACAAAGCGTGAACTCAATTCAAATCAATCGAGTCTCTTTCCTTGTCTATTCCATTCGACACTCATATGATCTTGAGTAATTAAAGCGGTCACAAAGTTCACATCGAGGCAGGAAACGCTGTTTTTCTGCACGTGGCTGGTCGGTAGCAGCATGAAAACGGCGTCTTCTCTTTTCAGACGTGGATCTATAGGCAGTTTGTGCCTGTGATGAAATCACAAGTACAGTTATTCTCCTCGCCGTAATGAAAATGAACTGAACTTGGTGACATTTAATTGGATTTACATACTTGGGCGACGGAAGCTGGTCTGAGAGGATGACACATTTTTCTAATATCGCCCTGGAGTTGAAAGACTGTGGCCGTGAATACAGGGGGCAACTGGTTCGTCCAACTTTAATATCACAGAACACTTATTTTATCAGAACTAAGACACAGGCCGTGCTAAAATGTTGTTTCATGCTCAATATATTCACAGAGAGAATGCAAATAAATACTTTTTTAACAAGTCCTTACATCTATATGACCATTTACAGCTACATATTGTAGAGATAAGGGTTAAATGATCTTGTCACATGTTAAATAACTATTGCATTTGCTTTATATCACGTTTAAATAGAAAAAAAAAAGAGTTTTTAGAGCTAGTTTAGGTAAGTGCCCTTCCTTTAGTGTATCCTATGAATGACTACCAAATGGTTGAGCAGGATGTTAGGATTAAGGGTTAATCCTCATTACTTTTACATTGTATTCAGGATATGATGGCCTTTTAGACACTTTCCATGCAATTGGTATTGTGAGAGCTAAAAATCACTTTTATATCTTTTTACTGAAAGTGAGACGTTGTTTAAAAGTATTTTGACATGGATTTTGGCAGAATGTGCAATAATTAGCTGCATAAATAAATGATCTGTGGAAGAAACACAGTCTCAGATGGTTAATGTTAGCATGAGTTGTTTTTTATCAGCATCTTTAGGTTAATATGTACCTCTTATTTAGTTCCAGACCTGCTGATTGCGTCATTTTTTTCCAAATTCAATGGCCTGATCGACTAAAATCCCATTAATTTCAATAACCTGCTACATGTGGGATACTGTTTATCACATCATAATGTGTGGCTAAAACATGTGAAGTTACATGACGGGGGTCATTACAGGTTTACGTGCATCTGGGCTCTGTCACATTCATCACTGTTTTAGCAAAGAACACAAATCCCATTGAAAAACCTTGAATTCTGTTTGCAATAAAAGCTGGACAGTCTCAGAATCCAGCCAAGTGAGTGGCCACGTTTGCCCATTCCTCTATTTTGCGTATTGTGTCTCTTTATCAGGGATTCAATTACTCTGTAAAAAATGACATGCTGTTTTTTAATCTGGCAAAACTTTCAGAGCGTTGATAAAAAAAAGGCCTGTTTCTTGCTCCCCTTTTCCATCTCTGCAGCTAGTTAAACATGTCTTACTTCATAAAATCTGAGTCTAGGATCTTTTTCTCGTATTAAAAAGAACAACCGACTCTAAATCTATTCTCAGAAGTTGGAAGATGAATGATTTTGGTCTTAAAAATAGGAAAATCAAAAGAAAAACGCGTAAACGTTGCACCGTATAGAGACGTTTGAAATAAGAAGCAGGGATTTAAATGTGTGGTCATGGATTGATGTTTGAAACGGAGTGAGATGAGACAGAAGGAGGATGAAGGCCCATTGCTCCTCGTTTTTTTTTTATGTGATGGTACAAGGTTATCCCCCCCCCCCAACCCCCCACTGGAAGTGTGTCAGTTGGCGAGGTGTGAGGAATGGTGGCGTCCAGGTTTTCGCTGCGTGTCAGGGTCGAGGGGAAGGAGATGAGAAGGAGACGGGGGGGTGGGGGGTTGAGGGGGGGGGGGTGGGAGGCCCCACCTGGGGGGGGCCCCCTTCAGGAGCGGGGGGGAGCGCAGGGGGGCGGTAAGGGGGGGCAGGGAGGGGGGGGGGGGGTTTTAGGCACCGCCGCACAGGCAGTTCTGGCCTTGACACCACTGACGTAAATACAGTAGGCCACAACCAAACCGAGGAGGGGGGGTGGAATGTTTGACACCAACTTTTGAAGCATCTTAATGAAGTACTTGATTGAATTTCATTATGCGAAGGATCCATTGATGGTGGCGAGTAGCTAAAAAATGAGGGATTTATTTATTATAAACCCACTCAGTTAGAAAAAGGGTTTTCATTGAATTTTTAATCATTAAAACAGAAAAGGAAAACTTTTTTATTTTCGCATTAAGTGATAAAGTGAAGCTAAATGTCTGGCCTTCTAATGCGCTATGTAATAAATTAAGAATTTTTTCAGTATTCTAAAAAAATGTTTTTCAATTTAAAACTGGCTGGACATGAAGCTCCTACACAAGAAAGTCCATCTAAATTGACATTTAAACACTATAATGACACTATTATGAAGTCATGACTATACAAATCTGTCATATGACTAAAACAAATGGTACATATCACCAAGAAGTCAATCAAATAACTCGAAAACAGCTGAATCTTACAAATCAGGGTGGTCAAAAGTTTTAATAGTGTAAGGAATGGACTAAAGTGGGACACAGGTATCAGAACTTTGCACCCTTTCAGGCTTACAGGCCCTGGAGCAAAAGCACAAATCCTTAAGCTCATTTTCCAACGAGGGACAAAGATTTTTCAGTTAAGTGCCTGTGGTCTTTTTTTTTTTTTAAAGAGGTCCCTCTGAAAGAGGATAAGAAAGGGGGAAGATACGTGTGAGACGACTCTAAACATCACGCTTAACTTTTAGCCGAGTCGTCCTCCGAGTCCTTTGCAAAATGGCCTTTACCCACGTGACATCATCATCTACCGTGCATCCCGCTGCTCAAACGCTCCACATAACAGTTTACCTGGTTATCATCTTTATTCTAGTTCTTTTATATATATATCGTTATTTCAGTTTCTCAGTTTAGTAATCATGCAAAGTAATTTCCCCTTTGGAGAAGAGACTTCTTAGATGTTAGACTATTATTGTTATTTTTGGAAAGGCATACCTAAGAAAAAAAAGATTTCATACTAAATATAATTTAATTGAGTGTCCTATAGCGGGAGGATGTTGGATTTTTTATTACTTTCTGGCTGCTTTCTGTCAGGAGTCTGCTTATAATGTATGTTTTGTTAATTGGTGTCTGTAAGTTACACTTTGGAACGTAGCTGTGAACTGCCAATCTGTTCAGTAGCTCATCTTTTAAACCCAATTTGATCCTGAAATGAATGAAGTAGGTCTAGAAATGGATGTATATTAGCACTAATAGCTTATTGCAACTGTTGGACTGTGGACAGTAAAGCCCTTCTACATAGGTTTGTGTTCTCTTTAGATTGTGTGACTGAAATAGATCAGTGTGTAGTTCTCTGGATCGGCTGGAGTCCTTCATCGTCTAACATGGGTTTAACTGGAGAACAAATATATCACAAATAGACCAGAATGATGTATTTCATAGTACAAAGTATTCTTTAAACAACACAAGGGGGCTGATTCAACTGCTAGTGTTTTGGACATTTCACAGATTTGATGTCACAATTGTTCCCTCGCTGAAGCACAAAGGACACGACACATTTCAATGCCATGTTTTGAAATAACAAGTAGCTGCATTGACATAGTGGCTGGATGTAAACCGAGGAGAGAAACGTGAGAGACTTATCTGTCCACGACGGGTTCTTATCCTCTTCATCCTCCGCTTCCCAGTTTTCAACTGCCAGAGATACTCACCAAGCAGTGCGTTACCTGGGAGAATCTGATCAAATAATCACATTTCATAGAAATATATTTGACATTTCTCACATCTGAAAACTCTCTTTTCCAAAAAAAACAACATTTGGTTGTCCCAAATTTGATCTACTTTCAATTGGCAAATCCCAAGAGCATCTTTCTGATTTCCCAGCTAAAAACCCAGCAGATCTGTGTCATTTTTCAGACATCAGAATGAGAAATATTTTAGATCAGAGTGTTTGTGGTTCTGATCCAAGCGGTGGTTGTGCTGTGAGTCCGAGGTCCGGGTCGGCGTGGTGACCTGGGCGATAAGCATCTGTGGGACGTATCAAACGGAGAAAGAGGATGTGGGACTTTAGAGAACAGATAACGCACACGAGTGCGGCGTTTGGCACACGTGAAGGGCAGAGACTGACGGCGTGCGCCAAGGTTAAAACAAGCAACACCAGAAGATCACGCAAATAAATACCCCGCGCGCGCCGGCGATAAGGCGGCCTGCGGGCGTTATCGGGTCCTGCCCTCTTATGTAATCAAGCATGAGATCCATCCTCTGACCCTGCCCGTTTAGACCCCCGTCCAGTGTTGTTGTACCCGGGGGGATCAGCAGCCTTGACTGGGCTGTGATGTGATTAGTTTTTTCTGGGACCGGGGGGGTGGGGGGGGGAGTGTGGGGTCAGGACAGCCTGTCAAAATCCACTCTGTCAGCCTTGAGGAGATAAAAAAATACCTCCTGGACCTCTGGCCTGCTGCACGCTCGTGATGTAATCAGCAGCCAGATGACAACCATCAGTCAGGGGAGAGATAACCTGTGAGCATCAGTGTGTGTGTGTGTGTGTGTGTGAGAGAGTGTCACCGGATATTTGATTTAAAAAAAAATACCACGTTTGTTTGTGTGTGTCTGAATATAGAGCTAACCGTCTTCTTTCTCCCAGCACATGAAATAAAGATCCGGACTTTTTTTTTTTTTTTGCACTTGCATAACCTTCACATTTATTTGGTTTCAAGTCCTAACACATTCTAAACATGCTTTTAACACATAATGGATCACATTCTTCACAGGTAGTTACAGTAACAAGAGCAGACAAGAGATTTCTGTTTAAAAAAAAAAAAAAAAACGGGAAAAAAAAAAACGAAGACGTTTCACTTGTTTGATGACAGTGTGTAAATCTATTTCTTCCCTGAGATTTGTCACCGTTTTTTCATACTCCTTCGTCCTTCGTGTTCCTCTCATCTTGTGCTCCCTTACAACAGGGCTCGGACACATATGCTGCTCTTCATTTCTGGTGTTAAAACATGTTCGGAAAAATTAAAATAAAAAGGCAGTGAAAGCCACAGTGTTGTCAAACCCCGATAACGCTGCGTGTGTGTATGTGTGTGTGTGTGTGTGTGTGTGTGTGTGTGTGTGTGTGTGTGTGT
>JABUIW010000034.1:1307134-1341105 GCA_013363375.1 Menidia beryllina | reverse complement strand
GTGTGTGTGTGTGTGTGTGTGTGTGTGTGTGTGTGTGTGTGTGTGTGCGGTCTCGTGCCGCGGCCTCAGGGTCACGCGAGTCTGCGGAGGCCCGTAAAAAGGCGAGGAGATGTCAGTTTGACCACTCTTCAATTGATAATCGATCAGGAGCAGCATTGAAAAAGGCAGATATGATAGCGCCTTACGTCGCCTTGAACCGCCTCACCAGCCAGTGGCGAGTAAGGGAAAACAAAAGGGGGGGGGGGGGGGTAAAAAAAAAAAGGAAACACGCATACGCACAGGCATATCATGATGTGGAGAATACAACGCACACAGCAAACGGCCGTTTGCCAGATAACACGGCGTATTCGGATAAGGTCGACGGGAAAAAAAAAGGAATTGTTAGCTCAAAGAGAACGCATCACGTGAAGGCTTTTATGTCATGGTTGCTACTGGATTCACAACAAGAAGGCAAGAGTGAAATATGAAATATTTGCTAATTTTGCAATTAAAAAAAGAAACGATTAGATCAATGAAGGTCCCTGAAATGAGAAATTAGACCATTTTTCTGTGTGTAACAAAGTTGGCTGACAGAAATATGAGATAAAGCCTTAATGCATTTCATTATAATAAAAATAATAAAAAAAAAAGCAGGTACCACAGCTTGGTAACATCTGTGAGGGTCACTGAGTGAAAAGAAACTAAACAGAAAAAAGGACACTGTTGCAATGAAACCAATAAATAAGAAAAACAATCAGTTATGTGGTAACAAATAAAGAGGTAGTTTCAATACAGATATTATAAATGACAAATCCCTTGTCTGCACACACACACGCACACACAAAAAAAAATAAAATACAGGAAATAAGAAGAACACTTTCTCCAGCTTCTGCGGATCAAAATATGTGAGGAAGTCAGGCCGGTTTTATTCTGCGTTGTTAAGCTCAAATTGTTCGTACTGATTCGAAAATGAAAACAAAAATCTATACGCTGTCGTCCCCTCCTTTTTACGGTCAGATCTCAACAGCTGATGATGTTTAGTGCATTTCTGGGATGAGTTTTGGTCACCCTAAACCTTTCTCTGTGCAGTCCAGATACTCCAGCGGATGAAAACTTTTTAATGGACTTTTCTCGGCTAGCTGTCAAATATTTCATTGAGCTGATTTGTCCGATTCTTTTACCTTTGTGTTGCATAAAATGATAAATCCCTGAGATAAAGTCGAACAAAGGATCAGGTCCTCAACCAAAAAGTCTTATATAATACAGCCATATATATAGTTTTGGTTCCAGACCAACACGGTGAAGATTAATGGAATTTCTGTAGTATCTTTTTTTTTTTGTTAATAGAAAGAGAGTATGTGCAACCAATTTATTTTTTTTCTGGCCACAATGGTACACTTCAATTATGAGGACAATCCAAATCAAATTCTAGTCGACTTTATTGTGAGTGGTGGCGTAAGATTACATAAGACGCACACAAAACCCATCAACGCGGCTACAAAGTCACTTTAAACTGCAATGAAGTAACCATTTACTGAGTTCTTCATCCCCCTGAGGCCTGATCTATCATTTGCCCCTAAAAGTCAATTCTGGCTCCAAAAAACATTTAAAAGAGAGCAAAAAAATAGAAACCATACAAATCTCAAAGATAGAAGAGTGTTTTCCCACATAAATTGCAGTCGACGCTGACTATCGAACAATTCCTGTTATATACGGCACACTATGGAGAATGGAATGAGTATGGTTGTAAGGTAAATGTTCAGTTTAGAAAGTTTAAAAAATGGCAGGGGCTATCCTCACACCCTGCCTCCCTGCCGTTTAAGGACAGAGACCGTGAAAAATCCTGAAAACCCAAAACATCAGCAATAAACTACAAAAGGTACATGAAAACGCATTTTTATTCAAAATCAAAAGAGAGAAAGAGGCTGTATGAAGAGCGCGGCTTTGAAGTGGTGGCACTACGGTCCACAGAAATGGATGGAAACCCGGGACAAAAAGGTTGTGATGTTGTCGAGGTGCCCCCACCTCTGGCGTCATTATTCACCAATGCCAAGAGATAAAAAAAAAAATATATAAAAAAAAAAATGGCCTCACCTTCAGACTGCATCTGCTTTCACTGAATAAAAGGTTGATGGGGTGGAAACCTTGAGCAAAATAAGATAGAAAAGAAAAGGGAAAAAAAAACAACATTTTCTAAAAGAGGACCTACGATGTCCTGGAAGCTACATCTACCAACACTACAAAAAACCATCAGCACAGTCACCGATGAACTCCTGAATGCAACACGTAACACTCACTTTACCCTGTTTAGATCCAGGTCGGCAGGGACCTGAGAGAGAGGGCCGCACTGGACGGGCAGTGGGCCGTGGTCAAGCGTCCAGGTTACCGAATCCCCCCCCCACCCCCCAAATAAAAACCCTAAAAAAGATTTTCTATGGCTAAAAAGAAAAAACAATGTGCATATCTTTCACAGACGGTTGAAATCTTCTCTGCTTAGCATTCACTGATTCACATGGACCCCCCCCCCCCCTTAATCACAGTGGACCCACTACCAGTCAAGTTCTCCTGATACTCTGGGATGAACTAGTTTTATGTTTATGGGAATCCTAATTTAGCCCCCCAAACCAGCAGGACCAAACTTAATTAGGTCATTATTTTCCAGAATCCATTCCCCCATAATTCCACCAGGAGCAGATCAATGAAATGGCTTAAGGTTTCTGCCCCGTTCACACTGCTTACACTAAAGTAGTGATTTAATACAAGCTACATTTAGAAGTTTGATCCCTCTGTTTGGTGTTTTAAATATTGGTAAGGTCTCCTGGTCTCTTGATCATCTGCAAAGCTTGATCTTCCTTTTAAAAAACAGTGGAATGCTTCTAAAACGCGATGTGGTGCGAGATGAGGGGCAGATCAGATGTGACTCTGAACGGATTCTGGTTGTGTTAAAGCTCTTTTTGGTTTTGGGGCTGGGGGGGGGGAAACATTTCTAACTGGATCTAACAAGACAGAATAAGAGTAACTTCCACCACAACTAGCAAAACCACAAAAGCTTTGTGGGTGTGAAGCGAGGCGAGCTAAACTAGCGGCTTCTGGGAGGTTAAGCTAATTCTTTGATTGTTCTGACCGTACAACTTGTGCATTCCGTGTCTTTGGTTTTTCTTTTTTAATACACCGAGTTTTCATTTCCCGTTCCCCAACTGTCTCTTTAACTCCGAACAAAGAGTATCGTTACAGTTTTTGGACTGCAGGCCAAAATATGCCATGTTCTTTGACAATGAGGGCTGCAAAAATCCCCCCTCCCACTCCCCTCCCAACCAAAAACGAACCCTTTGACAAGAAGCACCGCGTCTGCTGGATGCATATGTGCACAAGAAAATATGCGTATAGCAGCATTTTCAATTCATTCTGGTGACGCACTTGTCTGTCTCCCCTCCGATATATATTGATTAATTTCTTATCCTGATCCTTCATCGATAAGAAAGATTCTTTTTTTTTTTTCTTTTAGTTTTAAGCTCCCTCCCCACCGGTGGGTGTTTAAAAAAAAAAAAAAAAGCATTGCATAACACTTTGGTCAAGAAAGAAAAACAATAAAAACGACAAACGGCAAACCTAGCTAACCTCCCCTTTCCCCTGCAATATAGCCTTACTTCCCTATCTATGATTGTAAAAAATACCCGTATGCTCCTTTTTCAAAGATCCCACAGATCCAACAACTGCTACCTTAACTCACGGAATGTTAAATTGGTAGGACCGCCTCCACCTAAGCACGATATCTGAGGGTCCATGCATATAAAGTAGCTCCATTTTGCTAGTCAATTTTGCATCTCCAGTGTAGCAAACACTGCTTCTCAAACTCGGATTTCTCGCAGCTCATTTGAACATTCTGTCTGTGATTGAGATGCCAGAGCATCCACAGGTTTGGTTTTAGACTAGGCAACTCTTCATTTAAAAGCAAGAAAAGGTACCTGAAAATAGCAACATCTTCCTGAGGTAGTCACAAATCACAAATGTGTCTTTGCTGCCCCATCTGAATAAAATAAACTCTTTTAAAGTCTAGTCTAACAATGGCAACACTGACACATTGAGCAAACTGGATATACACTTGTAAACTCCAAAGACCAATGCATCTACGAGCATTTGTTTTGTACAGAAGCATGTGCACAGTGTAAATCAGCATACATTCAGCTCTGTCATGTAATAAATATTAAAGGAAAAATAGTTTTAAAAAAAAAGAAATAGCTGCTTGTCACATTCACAGGAAGGGGACCCAGTCCCTTGACGTGGGCAGTGGAGGAGGGTTTAGTTTCCGGATGAGGTGGTTAGGCAGGGCAGCGGGCCGGTCCTGTAGCTGGTCAGGCTGGATTTGCTGGAGTGCAAGACTGCTTTGAACAGTAGGGGGAGTTGCTCCAGGGGGACGTTCACCAACTTCCCTGAGAGGCAGAAACAATGGACATCACTTTAGCTGAAGCCTTTAGAAGGATTAGCGTGTTCCACATTTAGTCCGTGTGCTAGCGTGCGCTTTTAGAATGTTATTTCTGCACAGCCTTCTATCTGTGCAGGTGTAGTCGGACTACAGGCTAAATACAGTTTAGAACTTTCCTTCATTTTGCAAACGTTGTAACTTTGTGTAGTTTTCTCTAAAGATTTAACTCTGGCAATATGTGGCCAAAATGTTGGTGTTTTTTATACGTAAAGGCGAGGCCTTCAGAATCAAAGACGGGCAGAGGACCTCCATTTTGTCTGAAGAAGTCAGAAATGTCGAAGTAACTATATTGCTCAAAAGAAAAATATTTATCCTTCAACGTAATTCAACCATCTGGGGAATTTGAAGGGATTTCAGTGCATTCTGCGAGGCTGTGTGCCTCCTCCATCTCCACAAATCGGCATTACTCTTTAATGAGTCAAGTCAAGCCGACTCGGAGACTGGAAAGGAAAAAAACTCTGAATATGGTCCTGACAAATCAGTTTTCAACAATCCAACCAAAGAGAAAAGGGACCGTCCATCTGGACTGCTCTAAGCAGGTTAATTAATGCTATGTGGATGTGCTCATGACTTCTTATTCCAGCAGGGATCTTGTCATATGGATATTGATGTTCGCTACAGGTACTCCAGATTCCTCCCACTTCTCTAGGCGAGAGTCTTTGTTGTATAGCGGAGCTTTACCTTGAATTTCAATACCTTGAAAACAGACTGTGCCTGTCGAGAGGCCATTTTTAAGAAGAGTTCCTGAGAACATGCAGCAATATCCATTCAATGCTCACTCGTCAATGGTTTTTCCCTTTAAAACTTTCCCAAAGTCATTCAAAACACAGGACACTGACCCCAGTTTGGAATTGGACGGGTGAATACTTTTTTCTGAATTAGTTTAACTGATGAGATGCAATAAAATTAGTATTTGAAACAAAACTATATCAACCTCTGGTTGGAAAGCCCGAAAAGTCAATTTGAGGCCCTACCTGCGATGCAGCGGATCTCCGGCAGACACATCATGATCTCGGGGAAGCGCTTGGGCTGGTGCGGGTACTTGTACTCCGAGTAGTCCTGGCACACGTACCAATAGCGCTTATTCAGCTGCTCCAGCTGTGAGATGTTGGACAGCCCCCGGATATCTGCGGGAGAACAGGCTCAGTGAGGGCGCGGGGGGGAAACGACACGGGCGACCAGCAGCTTCATGCAGGGGGATACACAGCTTTTACCCTGGTTGAGGAAGTTGATGGCTTTCATGCAAGCGTACTCCTCGTTGCTGATCTTCAACTGGTGAAACTTCCGAAACAGGTATATCAATCTCTCCATCACCTCCATGCCATCTTCGCTGAAGCTGGTGAATAAAACACACAATTATGAATATAGAACATAAAAAGAAAAGAAAAGGTTCAGGATTCTAATGCATTACTATCCATGTTAAAACCCTCTAAAAGGGGAAAAACTATGGTAAAAGAAAAAGTGAAGTCCCCTGACTTTATCTTTTGCTTTCATGGTTCAAGGAACTAGGCAAAAATGAGTGGGGGTATTCGAGAGAAACACTCAGAACGTGAAAAAAATGCACTGGTCCCACAACTTTCACATGTTAGAAAGAGTCATACAGTTTCATTAGCCTCATCAAACCTCACCTCCCTGCCTCTCTGTCCCCCCCAGTTCTTTATCTCGCTCACATATGTTAGTCTTTCCACTGTAAATCAAAACAATGATGCTAAAAATCTGACGTCTGGAGAGGCAGGGCGCATGGTGTGCCAGGTATGTCACAAGGTCAGATAATACGAGTCGAATTTAAATGGGAACAAATTGTAGCCCTAAACATCCTTTCCTACCTGGAGCTGGATGAGCGTATATATTTCACATGCCAGGCAGTGCTAGCCACCGCTCCGTCCTGAGGAGTTCTCCTGCTTATGGACTAATTTGCTGGCCCGCGGCCAAGAAAAATAATGTCCACTCCGTGTTAGAGGGAAAAATCAAACGCTTTATAAGATACTGAGCTCACTAGGCAGAACGTCTGGCCTTTATAGATGGCTGCTGTTGCAGTGTGGATCATTTAACTTCTGATATCTAGTTTTCCTCTTTATGAAATATTGGCCTGGCTCGGCTCCAGCAGCTTACATCTGACAGTTAATATAATGTGTGTGCTAATAGTGAGATAGTTGTCCTGGAAAAGAGTGATAGGAGGCCCTGATAGCCAGACTGAGTGAGACATAATCAACACATATACCCATCAGACATAACATAAAAAAATGTCAGCATCCCCTCTTTACAAAGCAGTGAACTGCGGGAAAATATGTGGACTTAGCTGCAAAGTATGCAGTTACATGGCATGTAGAATAGCTAACACTTTTCTTTTGAATCTACAAACATATAGCTAAAAAAGGGCTCCTGGACTCCGAACCCCGGAAAGGTTTTCTCCGGACCGGAATTTTTTTTTCTTTCTAATTTACTATGTACGCAGTTGGATTTAGACATTTTTTTCTTTTCTTTTTTTCTCCAGCCGGCAGCGGTGTCTGACTTTTGAACAGGCGCAACGGGCTCCTATTCCAGTCAGCTACATCCTGGGGGGGTCCTCAGACGTGGGCTGTTGCTAAGTAACAAGCTTGGACGCTAACTTACAGTCAGCTAATGACTGAATGGTTTTACAGAGTGACACATTGAGTAAAAGAAGATGGCTGTATTAAAAATAAGCAAAGTGGAAATCGCACATTTAATGATGAATATGCAGAAGCACACGCTTTCATTTGACCTGCGTCGGGTGTAAGATTAATGGGCATATTAATAATTGCTCAATTGATAAAAACTGTTTTGTGTCATCCTTCTCAACTCTTAATATATTAAACACATTTCAGTCACAACTAATACGCATCTGCATTTATGTTTAAAAAATGCCTTGACTCCATTCCAGCCAAAGTTTAAGAATCTAGCCGCTAATGTCTATGCAAAATTCAGATCCAGCACTATTTTTAAAATATATGTTTTTAGTTACATTGTGTTGTTTTAGTCAAAAGTACTCTCAGCACAGTTTACAGCTCGTTGTTTTCCTGAATATTACTTGAGTTTTTAGGTGAACTGTTTACGCTTTAATGTTGGTCTGTGTGCAATACATGATCCAAAGATGCATAATTTAAATTAGTTTAGTATCGGTACATTAATTGGACTGCAGGAAACGGTTTAATTAACATGTGACTATTTGAACAGTTGGTTAGAAATTATATATAGATAATTAAATGATCGAACCCCAGATTGCTGTTTTAGTTGGGGACCCATGAGCTACAAGGTTATTTTACCAAAGCAATTTGAGCTTAAAACTGCTGGTGTCAGACACTACCTCCCTAACAGAATCACGACTGAATCAAAACAGTTGCTGAATGATGGTGACACACACTGAAGACATTTGAGGAGCATATTTTATATTGATTTTAAAAAGATTTTTTACGAAAAGCAAATCAGTACATATTTCATAACTGAAAGTTAGATTTTATTTTCCAGCTGAACTAAAAGATTGTTCTTGGGATAGAATAATTAGGGTTGTTACAGTGTGTGTCACTTCATGTTTGTCCATTTACACTGTAACGTCAAACATATAAGAAGGAAAGAAAGTCCCCTTTAGGTAAATCCGAACACACTTGCTGGTATTTAGCACTCACCCCTGGAGCTCGTCGTCAGACGGGGTGTACTTGGCTGTGACGTCCGCCAGATCCCCAAAGATCTGGGCGCTGTAGATGGTGAAGCAGGAGAGGAGGATGAGCTCCTGCCAGGTGGAGCTGAGGAGGCAGGTGTAGTCCTCTATGGAGAGCTCGCAGAAGAAGGGCAGCTTCTTGATCCAGGAGATCTGGCGGAAGAGCAGCTCGTCGGCCAAGCGGCACAGCAGGGCGAACAACTCCACCTGCGTCACCTTGTACCTGGGAGTGACAAACGCTGCTTCAGTCATGTCTGACTTAACGATGAAATGATCCCACATCATACTTGCGGAGATTAAACGCACCCCAGTTGCTGACCTTTAGGCACCGACATTCCCACATATTCTCAAAAGAACTTTCTCAATTTAGTAAAAATTTTCATTGACTAATATTTACATAGCATTTATATAGCATTCCACAAGCAGGGAAAAAAACAGGTCCAACACCCAGTAACATCCAAACCAATTCAGTCTAAGTCAATCCAGTCCTTTTCAAATTTCATACAGCTCAGTCCATTTCAATAAGAGTATTTTTGTGAGGATATTTTTTTTAAAGCTTAAGTAAACAATTGAATTTCTTTGTAGATTATGAAAGTTAACTTTTTATGTTTTGTACTGAGTGATGATTTTCTTTTCTATAAATGACTTATTTAGGGGCTAGACCCCCAAAAATCTTTAAAACAAAGAAAAACAACCCTCACTTCTCCTATCCTATTACTTGGAACAACTACGGTTGTGATGGATGCTACTTTTTATACTCAATCCTGTCTCCAGACTGTTACCCGGCTGTTGATTCTTCCAAGGGTATTACTTCCAGAAAATTGTTTGAACAAAGGTCTTTGCTCATCCCCTAATGTTTTTGACACATCAGAACACCTCTAACGAATTTCAAAACTCCAGTGCTTGTGTGAGAACACTTTAGTTTCTACTCTAAGTGTCATATTCGGTAGGCAGCCACTGACCCGTCTTCTATGAGCATGGGTGTGGTCAGGTGGGAGAGGTCCTCGGCCGCTAGGAGCTGCAGCACCAAGGGATGGGACTGGGGGTAGAGGCTGCGGGGCTGGGGGGTGAGAAGGCCGGACTGGGTGGTGTAGCTGAACAGGTGAGGTAGGAGCTGGTAGTGTGTCGACACCGAGCTGTTGATGTACTGCTCCCTGAGGGCAGCGGTGTAGCCGTTCATTTCCACCGAGCGGCTGGAAGCACACATGGTTCAGAAGGTAAACAAGGATGGACATATTAAATATACATAGACCCGTATATACACACTCACACACATTCATAGTATTTAGTGTAATATATATATGTATGTGTTGATGTATGTGTATTCGATGTATGTGTGAATGTGGTTAAAATGAAAAAATCTTGACATTTATTGTTGTAGACCTAAACTTGCATTGTACCTGCGTACTAAAGCCTGCATTGCAGAGACCTTCTGTGGCCGCTGTTCATTTCTGCAAAGATTCAGTTTGATAAAACAAGTATTTCTCTGAATAGCTTTCAATGCGGCTGCAGAGATAAGCCTAATGTTTACACAAAATGAGACGAAAATAAATGCCGTCATGAAAGTGCCTAGACAATATTTGTCCTTGATGCGTGCAGATAGACAATGCGCTTGACTCCATAGCAAGAATAGCAGATAGTGCAGAGAGTTCTTTTTGTTTGCTATCATCGCCGAGCCTGAGGAACTGCATATTCAGGCATTCTTTGGCTGCTGAATACCTTAACTAAAGTCTGGGTGAGATGGGAACGAGGCGTTTAGACTGTCAGGGCCGGCTCATTATCTCTGTGTTAGGGCGAGTGCTAGCAAAGCGTGGTTAAGTGTTTGAGATGAACAACTCACTTGGATGACAGAGTGGAGGCTGGCGATGGCTGATTGCCCTCTGAAACTCCATTGCTGGGGGAGCTGTGGTCGCTGTCGCCGTTGTTGCCCCAAGCATGCTCCGGGGCCTCCTCCTTGAACTCCTGCCCCGACATGATCCGCTCTATCTCTTCTTCTGTAATCTGAAACGCACACGCATCGGTCACACGTGCTCGTGCAAGGGGAAATTTGTGTGGATCTCAGTTCAATTGATTGACAATGACTGCCACGGTGCTGCTTTTCATTCCAGTGTTGAGTAACAAGGACACAATCCCACAATAAAAGAAGGAATTAAGAGACGGAAAGACATCAGGCATCAGCTTCTGCTTGAGTGTGTGTGTGTGTTTGTGCGCGCGTGGGTGTGTGCCAGTGTTTGTTTGAAAGGGATAGTATTTGAGTAGTACACACGCCTAAAATAATAGAATCTTTGCAGGTAAGTGCAGGCAGAAAACACAGACAAAAACCATTCTGAAAAGCTTTACAGTCCCAGAAAATGTGGTGTCTTGTATCTGTGACTGAGGTCAATTCGCTTTCATTCCTATCTATTCAGGACCTAAACCAAAACAGGCAATTCAATCCATATTAATGAGAAAGAGGTCCCCCTTCCAACTGGGGCTTGGAAAGAAAGCTCTTAATGGAAACAGCCGCTTCTGTGTTTTTTTTACTTGCTGAATTGAGCTGGGAAGAATTGACCACATCCCTCTCCTGAATAGCAGCTCTGTGGTTCTTATCCTCATGTCACACATTTTCATGACTACTCATGCTCTTTACTCAGTTAATAATGAAGCCAGAGCTGAATAGAAATAATCAGCACGGTTGGTGATATAACAAGGTCAGGGGCTCCTTCTCATTACTTGAACATCGCTATGCCTACATAAGTAGAATTACTGTACTCAAACTCTGTGGAACTTAAGTGAATGGTCTGCTAATACACTGACCCGATGCACAATATCTCATTATACGTGCAGAGAGACAGGACGTCGGGAAACGGTCAGACGGTGTCAGAGAAATAACACTGTGGTTGAATTACCTGCACAGGCCCGATGCTTTTGTTCCTCCCTCCTGGCATGCCATCCTCTCTGATTGCTATATGATAATTAAAAAAAAAGAAGAGGTGACATTAAAAGCCATTAAATGTATTACAGCTCGACCTGGTGGCTGAAACATGCAGTGTGGTTGGAATGCAGTTCAGACTTTTCCCGTTTCTGTTGAAGCCTATTTTGGTTTTTCTTCCCTTTAACATTGGTAGCAATTTTCATGAGGAAAATATTGAGGCAATGTATCGATAGAAAACACTCTACAAAACAAGGCTGCAATGCTCACACACAACGCAGTGGTTGCTCCCCTTTTTCCCCACTGGAGGGCAGTGTGCATTAATGAAAGCTGTGAGGAATACTCAGTGGTGGGAGTCTGTTTTTTATCCAACATCAAACTATGAAAATGTGTGTTATGGAGCATTTTAAAAATGACTATGTACATTTATTGCTCAGGCCAGTACATTTCAGTCAATCTCTGTATTTTATAGAAGAGACCTAGTTCTTGAAAACAAATCTTTTTGATCATAATCTCACCTAAACGCTTTATCTTCAACACTATACAAAGAATAACAGTATGGAACAATTTTCCAAAGAGTAAATTAAATAAATAATGTGCACTAGTCAAGTTCTAAGGGGGGTTTCATGCAAATTAACAGTGCACAAACACGTTTTATGCTATGGCGTATCAAGTTTGATTAGGTAAGTAGGCCAGTATATAATAAGCGTCCAGGGACTGTGCAGACTTATACATTTTGACAGTTAAATATGCCAAAGGGGTTTCCGTGCCAGAGCATGTCAGCCTACGTTGCATTGTAACAGCGTGGGTGACTGCAGCCACCCTGCAAAAGTATTAGCAATCTTATCTTCTAGGCCTGGTGTGTTGTTTGTCTGAATATGGAGATGGATTCAGTTCATTTAAAGCTGATGCGCAGTCAGAGAAGCAACAAAAAAAACACTGGGTCACCAGTGATCAGCTGCAGAGGAACCCAGTGGATATGCATCGGAATGACGGACTAGCAAAAACATGCTCACACAACACTCCCGTTTATATTGATGATCATTCTGATATGACACGTCAGACCATTTTATTACATTTCCTCTTCATCTAGACATGTGGAACAGGTTCTGTGCCTTATGGTTTAGTTTGTGAGTGTCACGCAATATGTAAAAAGAAACAGAAAACTGTTATGGTAACGAAGATTATTCGTTCCGACTTTTTGACGTAGGCAAACATTCATTCGACTGTTTGTGCTGGTGGAGGCCCCCCCCGTTACCTTTCCGGTTCATCCCCATCTGCAGACACTTGAGCAGGCGGCAGTACTGGCAGCGGTTGCGCTGCTTGCGGGACATCTCGCAGTTCTTGTCGCGGCTGCAGCGGTACACGCGCTTGTTGCAGATGCTGCGCTTGAAGAAGCCCTTGCAGCCCTCGCAGGAGATGATGCCATAGTGCAGGCCCGTGGCACGGTCTCCACAGATGAGGCAAGTACGCTGATCAGCTGCATCATCTGGGGAGGACACACATGGGGCAGATTTTTAAAAAAAAGAGACTTTGGAACTGTTTGCATTGACTATGATCCAGAAACTGGAAACTTAAGCCCTGACTCTCGTTTAAGAGCAACAGGCAGGAGAACGGAGAATGAAGCTTTCTTCGGCATGTTTTATTCAGCGGCTCTGAAGAGCTAGAATGGCGAGAGTGATTTGTTTACAGTCTCTCCTTCCTACTCCTATTAACAACAGCAGTATCCAATGAAAGACCATCGTTTTTTGAAAACATCAGACTCCAAGATGGATACATGACATATGAGTTTACCTAGCACCCACAAGATTATTAGAGAAAAAAAATCACCTGTTCTGTGTTTGCACAGACAAAAAAAGAACCCAGTACTCAGTAACGATCCCCCTTTATTCCTAAAAGAGTGCCTCGTCATAAACACTCTGAACTATTAATGTATTGGGAAAGAAATTACTTAAATAAGGAGGTGGTGTTATTTAGAAGCTTTGCGTAGTTTTTTGGGGGGGCTTCTTGTTGAACGTGAAAGAGATGGACAAAGTGGCACTGAAATAAAACTTATAACTCGGTAAATGTGATTTTTTTAAAAAGCTAATTTACAGGACCACACAGCAGCTTTCAGGGGTGGAGGAGGATCAAAGAGATGGATTGCAGGATCATATTCTATAAAGCTACTTTGCTAATCACAGCAGGGCTTTCTAAGTGTAATGACAGCAATCTAAGAAAGCTGCTGAAAATCTTCTCTTAATCCCCCATCTACCTCCAGGCCTCATAATACTCAGAATCAAACTTATAGAGAAAGCTGAGAGTTAAGTTTGAGAACACAATACTTGCTGTCAAGACTAATTAGCTTCATCCCGGCTGCCCACTTGTACTTTTCATGAAGATGTTGACCATTAACTGGCGTTCTCCTTTCAGCTTTGATGCCACGCAACTTTCTTCATCAGGTCCACATCCCCTCACAGGAGGAGAAATCATCTGCTTTATAATCCTGCTGGCAAATTTGAGTAGGTACATCTGAGCTGCCAACGATTCTGCTACCTGACCCACTTTAATAGAAGTTTTGTGTTTCAAGGGTTTCATCACGTGGTGATTACAGTAGTTAGGTCTAGATTTCTCACACAGAAACTTGCTTCAGATAATCACAACAATAGCAGTGATTTTCAAAACAGAAAAGTTGGACAGTAAAAAAAAAAGAAAAGGTAAAAATACTATATTCATGGCCATTAGCATTAGCATTAACATCAACACTGCAAAGTACAGGTGTATGTAACATTTTGTGCGACACGCCATAGTTTGAACTGAATGAATGTTATATGAGATTTTAAGTATTGGACCCCTAAAATGTTTTATTTGCTTTTATTTCTTCTCTTTCAAGAGCCTTGTAAGCCTAGGATCAATATCCTGAAAGGTGACTATGCTATCCATTCTCGGTTTTCAAGAAAAACATGTTTTCCTCATCAATTCCCCTTTATTTCACACCATTTGTTTTAAAAACTTGGACCATTTTAGCAGCCTCCATCAACACGTTCCGGCCACCAACACACTTTAATGTGGGCATTAATGTGGCTATTTGGTTTTTGTGACATGGCGTTTCCTTTGAGGGTCACAGACAAACAGAGAAACTGTTCAACAACCCCCCCTAAAAGAGGAAAATCTGCTCTGTCCACATTCCTTCACAAAATCCAAAAAGATGACACATATATCACTGAATAAATATTAACAATATCTTTTCTGTTTGAATGTTTTTGTAGGAATTGAACTGGGGCAACAATCTAATCAAACACTAAAACAAAAATAGGATTAGCTTGTGTGGTATGAAGGAAAAAAAGAAGAAATGCTCCATGAACCCAGAATGCAGCTGGCCTGGTTTGACCAGGACGTTGAACCAGCAGCGCCATAAAAAGAGAAGCAAAGAAACTGAACATTTCTGAGGTTGCTGCCCACCAGGTTAATGCTGCTGTCTCAGACCGGGGATTAACCTGCAAATCTGATTAATGTAAGACTCTCCAGTAATGCAAATAACTGAGGTAAACACAAACGTTGGGGCCTTTACCCTTCTGTTGGATCCTGGTGCTGGCCGGCCATTAATGGAGGCAGACAAAGAGGCTTTCTGAGACAAACTCCACCGTGGTTTTGAAAATATAAACTGGCTATATTCAGGATTCAGAACTGTTTGAATGCTCGTAAATTACTTCATTCAACCGTTTGATCAAACCCCTTCCTCAATACATCGTAGTATAAACTACTATTATCATTTTTTTAAACATACTTAGAAAAAATGGTTTAAAAATAAACAGAAACAGCTTCCAAAGTTACATTTCTTGACTACACTAGTTACAAGAACACCTTTGATATCTTTTCATGTGAGCAAACGGTTCAAACATTTTGTCAGTCAACCGGTCATCAATGGTCTCTGTAAAGAATTAGATTCTTGAGCCTGCTGCATACCGATGAAACAGAGAAAAAGCCCAGCTCTGACTGGCTGATTCGGTTTGTTGCAAAGGGTGTGGACTTGAGGAAACCAGATGTGTTGTGTTGTAAATGCTGACCCCGCCGTCTCCACCCCAATTAAAGGCCGCTGTATCTTAACTACCAACGATCCAAAGTAGCCTGATATTCAATATCAAAATGAGCGAGATTACGCTTTCAGTGTGTGTGTGTGTTTGTGTGTGTGTATGATTTAGAGAGCGAGCTCACCAGAGGCATGTGACTGAGCTCAGGGCTAAGCCTCCCATAGAGAGGGGGGTTTTCATAGTGAGCTGCAGGGTTCATGTACTAAAGGTAATTAGAGGAGGGTGGCGTGGGGGTTGCATATAGTATAAAGCCTTTCCCAGATAATGAATGGTGAATTGAGGTCTTCAAAAGCCCAAAGACAGATTACCATTTAAATGGCCCGAGGTTTAAATTTGCTGCCTGCGCAAGACTTCAGGGGCGGCTATACTGTACAGAGACAATGGAGTGTCACCCAGTGAGTCCATCCAGGGATTAGAATTTAACTATTTTGGTGATTAACTCTATATGTCGCCGAGGTTAAGTCAATGTGAAAGTAACGATCCTCTGTTGTGGAATTTAGAACATCAAAGGATTTTTGTTACAAGCTGGCTGTGTGGCGGAAACCACAGGGCTCATTAGGAGGTTGCAGCCGTCTCCTGATTGGTGGGAAAACGTGGTCTTGATAAATACCCCTCCGAGGGCAGACCTGGAAACTGTGACAACACAAAATAATGCCATCAGGTCATGTCCTACCCGTGTCCCGCAGGTTGTGTTGGATCACTATGTATTCTTCTGAAGAAATAGGGTATGTTTATATCTGTTTACAGCAAGAAATAGCCCAAAAAAACTTATCTAGATTTCCTTTTGGATTCTTGTGATTGGCACCACCATAGAAATGTGGTCGCGGGCCCGTGTGTTGTGTTGTGCTCATCAACTGAAGTCTACAAATACCCACAACAGTTTTGCTTTGCACTCAAAAGCAAAAATGTCAGCAGGTGTTTTTAGTTTTTTTTGGCCAGTACAGGGGCTGCATCAGGGTATGGGCAAAGCAAACAGGTTGAAAAAACTCTATCTCAATAGAAATAGACCGCTGGAAGTGTGAGGGACACAGGCATCCTGTCCACTATTGGGTTTTTGAGCCTCTTAGCAAGCAAGCAAGCAAGATCATCATAGAAGGAAATATGTTAACACTGTCATAGCTCTTCTGTTCTCATGAAACCAGCTTGCGGTCAATAAACACACAATGAAACAGCACTGAACCATCATCATTTACTATTTGTGAAGTATTGAAGAGGTGCCACAGATGCTTAACCAATATGTGAACCATGAACAGTGGAATAGGTTGCAGTATATGGTGAACCACAGCTTGATGAATGTACGGATTTTCCTCCATTCTGAAACTAAGAAATCAACACAGTATATGAAGAATATCAACCAGTGATTTTTTAAATGTATTCCCCTGTTGGCACAGGTCCATTTATAGTACCAGGTTTCTATCATTTTGGTTATCAGTTAAGATCACTTGACAACTTCTGATGATGATACTAATAACAGATTTTTCAGGTGAACATCAACATGGCCCTGTGATGGACTGGTGACCTGTCCATGGGGTCCTCTGCCCCTCGTCTGTTATCAGCAAACAAACAACAGCTGAAATAAAACTAAAAGTCATCCATCACTGGGATTGCTTACGTCTAAGGAAAATGACCAAAATATTGATTGTGCTGTTGTCGTTTTTCAGAGCTTTTCTCGTCTTCCTATTAAGAATAATTACAATTTTTCCAAAGGAAAATCTAGGTGGCTATCATTAGGTGAAAACTCCATCAAAATAAGATGGATTGACATATTCAACTCATCTTGAGGAGCACAAAAAACTGAAAGAGAGTATAAAATAGTACAAGCTGCCATTACTACACAAATGTATCTTTACATAGAAATGCATTTCAACAACTTTACACTTCCAAATCTTATGAGAGTTTTAAGGAATGAGGTCCATTCTTGATGCTATCAAGCATATTGTTTTCAAGACCACAGTTTGAATTCAGCTGGATGTTTGTTGCTGCATTTTAAAATAGGTGGGGTTCTGTTGGGTATCAGTCACGTGACTCCCCTAACCCCTAATTCCAGAAGCTGTTATGGTCTCACTGACCACCCAATGGTGCTTTTGCACTACATACAACATTCATGACTTTATGCATTTAGCAGATCGAAAGTGCATCAACATAAGTGACTCACAACGCAGAAAAAACATTCCAGCTATTAATAAGCTACACAAAAGGAACTCATCAGTCAGACGACATTATAGAAGGAGAGAGTGCAGTAGAGGGTGTGGGGAGGCAGCCTGTCGACAGGTTGCTATTATAATGATTACACCTAATTTAATGTGGTTTTTAAGCAGGTACACATACTAGAAATACTTGTTCTAAATTGTAGCATATTTATCTTTAGTTTTCCACATTCAGAACCAGTACATAAGCCAATATTATCTTTCAAAACAAGCTGGTAACTTTGAAATAATTTGGCAGCTTTATGCTGTTTTTGCACAGCACAGTTTAGGATAAGTACATTTTAGAAGTATTTTAGTCAAATTAATAGAGATTATTAGAGATATTCTACACATTACATGAATCAAACACATTCTGCACGGCACTGAAATGACAGGTATTGGTAACTAAGGCAAAAAAATAAAATGCTATATATTTTTTTTTTACATTTTTTAAATTCACGCTAAATGGTCCAAATATGACTAGAAAAATTGACAGGCGATTTTTATCGTCATAATTGTCAACTGTTAATTGAACTGAATAAACTCATTCAGAGCCGCTATTCCCTGACTGAACAGTGATTTATAATTTTGTGCATCACAACATATACTCTCTATACTGAAACTACATTTTTAGGTGAGTGACAATCCATTCTCACATATGAGTTGAAGAATAGTTCAGCTGAAGTGGGAATGTAAGGAGCTTTTCGGTGACGAGCTTTAGAATAAAGCTGAGTGACACTTTCATTAAGTCCGAGAAGAAAATCCTGAAAAACTTTTGCACTTCCAACAACGTTGTGCTTTTGACTCAAAGACGGCGAGGGACGCTTTTACTGTAAACGGCAAACAGCAGTGTGACGCCGCGGAACATGTGGCACATCAAATAAATGACGGTACGCATTCTCACCTCCTCGGGCAGCCATTTGTCTGCTCATGTGCCCCATTCACAGAACACAAAACCATATACCCTCCCCGGCCAGCCCATGTGAAATGCCTGACTTCCTTCACCGAGCTGGAAGCACAATGGCCATTAGCTCCACTCACTCAGGCTTATTTGCCAAATCTATCACCCTCTCTTTCAAGTGCATGGCCACGCTATAAACGGGCCGAGTCACACCTCTCCACACTTGATCTCAGCATGCCGTGTCCTATAACTCCTCCTCCTCCTGCCTGGAGATGACAGTTAAATATTCGTGACATTTACATTAGGGTTCGATTCCCAGAAGGCCCGGCCGGCCTCGTGTGAGGTCAGGACTCAGACCCAGATGGAATTCAGAGATCAACTCCACTTCTGACAATGGCGGATGCTTTTTTTTTTTAAGTGAGAAAAGCCAAACGCAATAACTTTTCATTTTAGTGAAAATATCTGATTTTGGGAATAAATTTTCTCTTGTGAAGTTTGATCACAGAACCATGTTTGTATGAATGTTTGGCAATGAAAACAGGAAAAGCTACTGAATATGATATATAGAACAAGCATCATTTAGCAAGAGATCAGAAACCTAATATAAGCGAATCATGATTGTAACTTCCCCCTCTTAGTTTATCAATAAAAAGTCCAAAAGATCTTTGCTACTTTATCATGTTTTGTTAAACTTAGATAATATAATTATTTAACTCGCTCAGAAAACTCTTACCCAATTTAAATGTAATTATATCACGTATAATATGTACATATGGCGCCATTTAACTTTTTTTATTTCATCTGAATATTGCGAACCGTGTTCAGTATCTCAAATTGGCTGGACATCAATCAACTCAAGAAAACATGACTATATATATATATATATAGAGTTTGGGTACCTGGACTGGTACTGTTGAAATATTTAGGGATGACCCATTGTTGTTTTACTATATGGTGTTGATCAACGTAGCTGAATTGATTCCATTAATACTTCTTGTTGCTCTGTAATAAGGCCTAACAACCAACCTGGTTTCATCACACGTGGTACAAACGACAACAGCTCAAGAATGTAGTTTAACAATCAAGGAAATTTACGCTTTTGTTTTGGTGGCCAGTAATTTTTTTGTACGACCCCATTGCATCATGGGACAGAAGCTGTGGCCAATATGAATGAAACTGTGCGGTTAATGAAAATCTTTACCATATATTCAATGCCTAAAACCTATCCATGTCTCATGTTAACTTTATTCACGATAGCTGTCAATCTTAGCAGGAAAAAAAAAAAACTTTCTATCAAAAACTTTTCAGAAAAAACATAATCATATTCAAACCAAAACTTAGAAGTGTTGAATAAAAGAAATGTATGTATTTTATCAGTGTATGAGAGAGATCCGGTAATGCACATTGCAATAAACAGAAGAGTGTAGGACTAAATTAACAGCTTATAGACCAGGAGTGACAGCAGTCTTGATTCAGTCTGCTCTTTACTCAACCACAAGGGCAGCCGCATCTGTTTTATTTCTTCTACTAATTAACATTCACTAGCAGAGACATCATTCAATAGCTGAGAACATCAACAGATCAGGTAGTTATCCTCAATAAAAATAAAACCCAGAGCTGTTACATTGAAGTGACAGAGAATAAAGAGGCTGCGATTCCTCAAGCAACCTCAATCAAATCTTTTTCTTTTTGTAAAGTTTGCTTTTTGCCAGCTCAAATTGTATTATGACACAGGAATTCACTTCGCTTGGGCCTTTGTCGGGCTACTGACACTGTCATTTCTGTGCCCTCAAATGTGAATAAGTCTCCTTTAAATAGGAAAAAATCCCATTATAAAAAGGTAGAATTTTTCTTCCCCTAGATTTAAAAATGTGTTTTTTTTTATTTAATTGAACCTTTTTCATTCACTTTTCTTACTCGTGTCTACCACATTATGGAAACCTGGCAACTAAAAGTGTCTTTTCAGATGAGGATCATCGTTTTTTTCTCGAGAAAAAGCAGTAATTATCAGAAATGTTGGTCCTCCACTGTGGGACAATGTGCTGACAAAGTCTAAAGAGTGACCTGAATGGCCGGGGCTTCACATGAACCCGGCCTGCGTCGCCAAATGTCCAATTCAGTCGTTTCAGCCTTCATCAACATCGCAAATGCCCGATTAATAATGAGATTAATAATGTTTTTGCTGCTTTTCTTAATTTCTGTGTCACATTTGTGTCGCATACAAGTGACGTCATTCTCCAGCCTCTACTCGTTTGGAATGGAAAAAGCCCCTGCACCGAGTCGAGGCGAGGCCAGTAGAGCCGGTGGGGCTGATCAGGTTCGAACGGGAACCCCTTCCTCCTCCTCCTTCTCCCCCTGAATTGAGGCTGTGAAATCTATCACGGTGTTATGAAGGAGACGTAGTGAGAAATTCCCCTGAGGTGAAGACAGGCGGCCGTAAAGGGCACCGGTTCATCTTGAACTCCACCCTCTTTCGCTCTCTCTATAGTCTGGATGCAGGAACCGGCAATACCGCGAGTCGCCCGACGACTCACACACACAAAAGTAGTCCCACACGGCCCAAGGCTCAATTAAGCCTGCATTTGACCCTCTGCTTTAATGCAAACCAGGATATATATATATAAAAAAGTCAAGTATTTAATGTCCCAGCAACAAGGAAAAACATGAAGAACCTGTGTTAAGATGCTAAAAGGCTCAAGATACAAGATAATCTTCATTGCATCAAGATGTTTGTTTGTTTGGAGATGTGGAAGATGATTTAGAGATAAGAATTTTCCAGAACCATCCGGAGGGCAAAGGAAGCAACGCTTTTTTTCTTCTGTTCTTTTTTCCCCCAGCTGAAAACAGAGATGTATCTGTATCTAAATCTTCCCTTTGTGCGGACCCCTTTGCGCACAAAGGCTGATATGTCGTGCAAAGCGGCCCTTTGAGCTCCTGACAGAGCAAGTCTGCCACTGAAGGGCTTTCCTCTGCAGGTTTTGTCTCCAGCTTTCCATCACAATCAGCCCCAGCTGAGACAAGGAGCGGGGGTTGAAGGAATCTGCTGTACTTTTCCGCTGCTGTCCCCCCCATCCCCTCCCCTCCTTCCTCCTGTCACAGCCTCTCTCTCTTCCCCCCTTTAGACCTTCTAATATCTCGTCTTCTTCTCTGAAACTTATCTCTCCTTCCTGGGTGGGGTTAAGAAGGGCAAAATAACCCCCGACGTACACGCAAATCCTCATCCACGCGCATTAACTGAGCCCCTACTTGGTGGTATGGATGTGAGAATACGTGGCCACAGTCGGGGAGGTTGGAGGCATGCGAAGACCCTGTGGGGCTGGGATCCGGCATTCCTGGCGGCCCACACTGTGATGCTAATCTTCAAAGTTACGTGCATTGTGGTGGCGGGCTGAGCTCATCCACGAGACAATGGTGACCTGTTGACATGGCCGTCCTGATAATGCTCATGTTGCTTACAGGCTGAATCATTAACATTGAGTAATAGCACGGCTACTTATTAGTATTATGCTAATAAGCGTCCACGCTCAGGTGCACGGCAAACAGTCCTGGCTTTGTTTACATCTGAATAGAATATAGACATTATTTGCTAGCCAGTGGGAGGTTTTTGTCAGTTCTTAAGTATTCAGTATCAAACCGTTTTTATTAAATTAAACATCAAGTTTTTAGTTGGACTGAAAATCAAATACTCCTTCATGCGGAAGTCTGAATTAATGTTTCAGTTAACATTACAACCCATTCGGTTAGAGAATAGTAATCATTCTATCATGCACCACATAATATGATGTCTTATTTACAATAAATGAATCGAGGTGGGTGTGGGCCAGAGTGGGTTGGTGGTCTGGTCTTTGGGCCAGACCCTGGACTCCCAGACTGCACCCGGGGGCACGCTGGTCTGTCCAGTTCGTGCTGTTCTAAAGCCCGGAGAAATGCAAAGGCTGTGTAAGGAAAGGCATTCAGTGTAAAAAATTTTAAAAAGAAGAAGAAGAAAAGAATGTTCGGCCGATTTTAGTACGCAAGTCAAGGCTGACAGAAAATGCCAAAGGGCGACGGCAATATTGACAATAAAGAATAGCAAATGGAGGGATTTTTAGAAAAGGACTCCACCTGAGACAAGATGTGTTGTTTGTCATTTGTCATTTGTTCAGAAAATTCTTGATCTTATCTTATTTTTTCTTTTCCCCAACTAGCTCTTTTATTAACCAAAAAAAATCATCTGAAAACACGCAAACAGGACAAAACACTGCTGAAGAGTTTGTCCTATCCTGTGACTGTGTGTGTGTGTTTGTGTGGCTGTGCGTGCGTGCGGGGGTGTGTCTTGTGTGTGTGTGTGTGTTTGTGTGTGTGGATGTTTGTGCTTGGGGGGAAGGGTGCAGTTGAAATAACACACCCTTGAGAGCCAAAGATCTACAAAATGAGGATCCTGATGTTTGCTTTGACATTACGATAAAACACTGAGATGGATGCTGGGGCTGCTGAATTGGGATCGGGGCAAACGTGTGCGCGGCGTCGGGGCTATTTATAGGCAACAATTACAGAGTCGGAGGAGTCCCTGACCTCCCCCCACTGCCACCACTGATCCTAACACACTGATGTGTCCTGCATCTACATTCACATAAACAGCCCCTCGCTCACTCGTTTATCCCCTGTTTTACAGTCGGTTTTCACTTAATACACACTTTGGGATATGAACAACAATGCGGGGTTTACCACGTGGACTTAACCCACCTTCAGTTTGAGCGCAAACAAATAAGGATTGCTGGCTGAGAGATTAACATGAGGGGGGGAAGGGATGAATACAGTAACATGGCCCATCCACATGTCAGTCACCGAGGAAAAAGTAGCAGCCAGTGACTTGGAACTCACCAATATCTTTAGCCAGTCTGGTTGTTCATTTCAAAGCCAATTATCAGGAGAAGCGCAAACAAAAATCCAAGCGGAGTCTTATTGCTGACCCATGTGGGGTACATCTTAAAGACTTAAGAGGGATCTCATTCTGAAATTCCTGCAGTACAGAGGAAAGAGTAGGGGGGGGAGAGGGGCCGTTTATTGGTTTAATGGGTGGGACAGTGTGAAACTGCCCCCAAAAAAAAGTTTAGAGCTTTTTATTTCTATTTTAACAGTTAAGGCGAAGAAAAAAAGAGGGAAGAATCCACATCAATATGGGAAAGAGCTCTATATTTTCCCCTTTTGAATCAATTCTGCCGACTGTGGACAAAGCTACAGCCACAAACCAAGGATCAATTCATATAGAGGAAGGTGGAGGGGGGGGGGTGCCATTCACAGCAGCGCTAATATATGTCATAACACCCACACAAACAAAGCACTTGAAGGCATCGATCACTGTAAGTGGCTTCAATTTCTTCCTGCTCATTCGTTTGGCCTGAAAACCATTAACTATTCACAACAGGAAGATCACCAAACATTTTAAAAGAAATACAGCCCATTCACTCAGATTCACCACAGTGCCACACGTATGTCTCAATTAAGGCATGATTGGAAAAATTCTCTAGCAATTTTCACAGCTATTATTTTCTTAAAGATGCTTTAAGGGGAAAAATGCAGTCCACTGGAGACAGGACAAACCGAAAAACCAATCAAACTCACATTAAAAGGCCTGGGTTAAAGATCAACCATGTAAACTAGCAGGAAAAAGAGAAATAAGACAAACAAGTCACCTGAGAGCACTTTAAACACATTCTGTACCAAACCGCATACACAGCCCCTCACTCATTCATCCAACTGTGGTCACTCAGCTATCAAAGAGCAGCTGCTAATGTTCTCGTTTTCTTACCTTCCCACGTATCCATTTCATGCTTCTTCAAGTCTGCCTGGACCCCATTCAAGCATGGACTCAGCTGCAGAAGGCCGGGCCCGGTTTCCCCATGACTTTCTTTCAGAAATGCCTCTGTCCCTTTCTCTCTCTCTCTCTCACTCACTCCTGCTGCAGCGACCTCTCCCCTTGACAATCTGCCCCTCTCTGGCCACGGTCGGAGCCCGGCAACACCACTGGTCACTTTACTGCCCGGTCACGTGGCCAATAAAGTTCAAGCTCCTGAGGTCACCACTTGGCTTGCGGTCCAATGACAGATAGGGTTATCTGAGTGGAACTGATAGTCCTATTTTCTCTGGCGTTCAACAATGCCCCCGCCTCCACACCCCCCCGTCCAAATTAGTTTCCCCTTTGGCTATGCTGCTGGCACTTCTGAGGGGGACCAAAGTGCACGTCCAGGCATAAACACGGGTTCAAGCTGACAAAACACGGAGACTTTAGCTAATTAAGGCGTTCAGTTAAACAGGTGGATCGGGTTAATGCGAAAGTTTAACAGCCGGTTGTGTTACAAAGTGGATATGACAAATATCCACAAACACACGGAAGCTGAATTTGCAAAATGGGAGGGAATTTTCCAGAATGTTCCTGTTCCCACTTCATTCTACAAACTGGACACGCTCAAAGAAATGACCAGCCCAGAAAACAGATCTTCCACTTCAAGGAGAACTGAAATCCAAAATAGTAACACGCATTTGTAAATTCTTTTAAATCAAACATGGATACCTGGGTGAGTGTTTGATTTAATGCACAATGAGAGGAACGCAAGTCATAATTCAACAAAGCCTTTCACTATGCCTGTTTCTGATGACCTGAAAATGTGAGTTTATTTTCCCATAAACCCAAACAATGGACTGTAAAATAAACAAAATGATCCTAAAAGTAACTTGGAATCCTGCAGTGGAAATGCTGACCAGGGCCATACTATACAGATACTATGTTACCTATAATGACATGCATCTAAAGTTGATCTAGCTAGCTGCCATAACACAATATATCGGCCTAAGCAACGATTAGCCTTTCGTGAAGAGCTATTGTGTCAATACAACACGTGTAAGGTTATTGTTAAGTAAGTAGTGTGGCTTTACAATTCCTATTATCAAATCGGTTAGCTGAGCGTGTGGCGTTTAGCATATTTTCTGCATTTCAGTCATTTTCTATAAAAGTTAGCTCAGGTTAGACTTGGAGGACGATGTTCCATAGAACCACTGATCTTTATTCGGTATGAATGCAAAAGAGGTGAATCGTTTTAGGAGCTGAATTAAATGGCTGTGCAAGAAAATGCTTCTAACTCCTTTTTGGGAGATTTTTTGGTGGAGTTGTTGGATATTGGTGGCATTTAAGCAGCCCGATAAGTTACAGGAAGTGCACCAAAGCTAAACTTCATATAAATCTAATGCAACCCTTCTCAATACATTCCATTTATGAACATATGCCAACTTCAGATTCTAATGATGTCAAAAATTATCCACGTTACATGGAAACAACGTCTTGTATTTGGATCTTATAAAAAAAAACCTTGGTTGGTCATTTAACCTTGAATCTTTTTTTGGAATTTATGTTATGTTAGGTTGACCAAAATCTATTTCTATCTTAATTCAACAAGGGCAATAGCACCATGTGCCTTTGAATGTTCGAATTACAGTGGTAAAAATACCCCTTTCATGTACAGTGATACAGAAAAAATTCTAACATTTTCTTTTGAAGGGACAAAAAAAGAAAAATAGTCAGTGTTAGTCATCGTTAAATTTAAGAAAAGCTTTTAAGTTTTCTTACCATCCACTGGGTTCTCTTCCTTCATCCCCTCCAGTGGTCTGGCTAGGGGATCATAGTGAGAGGCATCCAGTGTGTGTTAGCAGAGAGCCACACCTTAAACTCTACAGTCCAACCTGACACTCTCCCCACCCAGCAGCAGCCACCTCTCCACCTGGTCCCGGCCTCATATTAAAGTGGACGAGCCGGTCCCGGTCACCAGACCGGCCCTGTAGCCGGAGACCCTCTCTTTGGCTCCGCCCCGCTTCATACCCCTTGTATATTCACGCAAAGGGGGCTGGGCTCCCCTTGTGTGAATGCTAAAAGCCCCTCGACCACACAGGGTCACGTGGAAGAAGAAGCTTTTGGCATTCAAATGCGACACGTGGAGCGGGCTGGTGTGTGAGTGCGCATGCAGGTGTAGGGGCAAACCCAGACGTGATTCTCCGGGGTACAGGTGGAGCCGTGGGGCTGCAGGTTGAAATAAGAGGACAAGTCTAAGTGATCAAAGGCGGCCTCGCTGTCTTCCAGTTTACACTAATGCCATAACGCTCCGCTACCATATGTCACTATGTCAGCAGTCGGGCTTATGGGGGGGGGGGGGGGAACGGGACAGGGCGTTGTAATTGGATATGTCTTTACATGCAAATTTGAGCTAGGTTAGGATTCTTTGCAGTTTCCCGAGAGTTGGAAACATTCAGAGGATGTGGAGGTGAAAAACTAGTTCGAATGATCTTAGAGATTCGGAGTTCTAGAAACATTTCCTGAGTGGACACGAAGCTTAAATTTTCAAAGGACATTTCCAGAGAGAGAAACCCATTTTCGTTGCCAGTTATTAAGACCCTGAGGGTACAATTTTATCAATTTGTAGACTCCAGTTGATGCATATTTGCCTTGCTGGTTGAAACAAAAAGGGAATCGGACTCAGGCTTAACGTGGGTGGGGGAGGAACAGGCGGGCCTGCCACATAACACCCTTGACCTTATCACCTTTCCTCCCATGATGCAAAATGAACAACACAATATTGTCCGTAACCTTGAAGTCAGGTGTTGGTTGCTGTCATTTACTGAGAGGTCGTTTTTTTGATTAACTGACACGCAGACACTGTTACTTTTGTTGTCTGCTATTTGGCCAGAAACTTTGCACAAAAACAATAGAAACATTTCTCTAGTTTTTCCTTCAGAGCGTGGCAGATCTAAAAAGTAAAACGTGTCAACACAAGCAAACAACAACCACGGCAACAGACCTACACTTTCAACGGATTTTGGCTAAAGAATAAGCAGGATTCCAGGTTCAAGTAGTAACTAGTTAGTAGATAAGGATTCAAAATCCACTTAGAACTTCTTTTAATCTTCAGCCGCCTGGAAAAGGTTTGGAAAAATGTGGCGTGTACAACTGAACGAATCACCGTCATGTCTGAATAAGTACCCTCGACTCTTCTCCACAATTAACAACCACTATCTTGCCGACTCAGAAGAAAACTCACATCGAAACTGTCGCTTCCAACGTGAAGTTATCAGAGCAGCAGGCCGTCAAATGACCAGATGATACAAACAGATGTGGCGTTAAATCAGCACTGTTCTTCTTTTCAGATGGGTTCAACAGCTCCCACCATCAAATGAATAAAGGAAATAATAGTTTTAACTTTTCTATACAGTGTGTTTTTCTACTATTACAGATGAAGTGCCTAAAGTGAGACTTGAGGATAAGTTGAAATAAACTATTTCTGAAGTTTGCCGCTTTTCCAGTATCGGTAACCGGAGTCAAATGTCACCAGAGGTTAGAAAATGAATTAAAGACGGACATTCGTACCCAAAACAGACCAATAGGACCAGAATAAAAAAGTCTGGTTAGGTTTCAATTTGCCCCCTTAAGGTTTATGAGTGTGTTGGCCTATTTAGGAGATTAAGTGATTTTAGCATACAAAGATGGTGTGAGCTCTCCTGACACTGTACTTTCCCTCTTTGCCTTGGATTTTCCTCCTCTTGCACACATGCTGTCTCCTCTTTAAGTCTCTTCATAAAATTGTTAACCGATTTGCTAATTTAACGTGATGCTGGCTTAAGTGAGGTGTTTTGTGACTTGTATTCTGCATTTCCCTGAACATTTGAGTAACAAAGGGCATTTCTTTTGTTTGACTTCCCCTTCCCCCACCACACCGGCCACAAACCTCTCCATTCTTCAGACAAAGAGCTTGAAGAAAAACAGGAATGAGCCACAATGTTCTTTTTTACCCTTCAAATATACCCACGCCCCGGAGCAAGCCGCGATGCTACAAAATGCGGCGGCAGAAAACTGAGATAGAAAACGAAACCACTAACTCCGACTAAGAGTCAGTGAAGCCATCACGAAGACAGGACAACAACAGCTTTGGTGAATGACGAGTTTCTAGAAGATCCAATAAGAAAGCCCTGAATGATGACTGACAAACACACGGCAGATGAACTGTGAGGGTTAAAACTATGAAACTCGAAAAGCCTTTTGTTGGCATTATTTGGGCCCACTGACAGGACAGGGGCAGCAACGGATCAATACAAAGTTGTTAGGAGGATGACGAGGTTTTACTCTCGAGGACAGTAACCACATCCATAATGAAAAAAAGGTCACTGAACTCTGGTAACTGAATGCTATCGGTGTAAATGAGAGGACTCGCATGCCGTGGCATCTTAAAAACACACTCTTTACAGCAGAGCACGCATCAGCTGCATTCACCTCTGGAAATAAAAGTAAGAATACATTAAAAAAATCCAACTTTGGAATTTGCAGCGTTGCCGTCACACATTTACTGTCCATGCTAGCCATATTAATTTGTCTGATTTATTTAATAACTGGCTGTGTTTGACATGAACACCTTGCTCTCACCTGCAGTCCCTCAGGTCACACACCACCATAAAGCCCAGACACCAAAGTAGGTCCTATATTTTTCAAAGAATGGTGTGTTATTCCCCTCGGAAACGTAATTAAATATACAAATTAAGTGTAATCTTTCCATTCGATCAGCTGAACCAAGGAGTTTTCTTTTTTTTTTCTGGTATCTCTAAGTCACACAGGCCTTAAATGATTAATCAATTGTCAAAACAGACAGAAAATCCATGTCTTAATCAACTGATTGACCAGTTTGTGGTCAACAAGTGAAGCCCCAAAGTGGCTTTAAGAAAAGTCAGAATGGTGACAATATGATCCAAAGACAAAAGGAAACATTTTTTCTGCCCAAGTTTTTTATTTTATATTCTATTTCTTTCTCTATAGTGACTTTTAACTGGACTGCTACCGCATGATGACTGGGGCCCTGCATTCAAATTATGAGGCAACAGACTAAAAAAAAAGTAAAGAGTCCAGTAGATGTACACATTTTTTTCAGGATTGTTATGTAATCAACATGTCCTGGGGACACCAAATGCTCCAGTAAATCCTCAGCCACATTCTGCTGCTTCCAGGGTTCTGTGATGGGTCGCCCGGGTGCCTGCTGCTTGTTTGTTTTAGGTGGTCACGGTTGCACGGGAGCTGACCCCCGGTGTGTCCAGGTCGTGCCCACTCCTGCAGATTAGGTTTACAATGATCCACATTACATTCCCCAGATGCATTTTACTTCTCAGGGCCCTGACAGGCACGCGGATCAATGCGCCTTTTCTCTTGCTGAAATTCCAGGGGGGAAATAAAAAACGCGGGGGGACCTGGCCACCATCCCTGTGTTGCTCAAACAGCCGCCTTTTGCAATTTCTGTAGATTCACATTGTACCGTTCATTTTTTTTGTTTCGGGTTTGATATTTTCCCTTTAAAAAATAAGGGAACAGAGAAAGCAAAAAAAAAAAAATTATTTCCCTTGAAATACTTTGAAGGGATTAGGTAACTGACAAAAGATAATAATTGATTTATTTATTCTGGAAGCAAGAAATAAGGGAAGTCTTAGTGTTAATTGTCCTTTAATTCTTGCTATCAGAATAAACTATTCAATTATGATGTCGAGGGCTGCAAAGATGAGACTTTGTGCAGAGTCAATAGCGTAAAAACACAGCTCCTAAACAGTTTTTGGCACGCCCTGATGTGGGTTTTGACAATAAAAACCTTACCTGTTTAGTGTTAGAAAGCAATCAGGCATAAGGGCAAAATATGCTCAATATATAACTTAACTGGGGAATTTTGTTGCCTTTACCTAACAAAGGGTTAGGATACAATTTTGTGACTTTTTTCTTTGCTATAGAAAATAACATCACTAGGGCACAAGGTAAGGCTTAGAAAAACAATCACTGGGATCATCGTTTCTGGTCTTTAAAAAAAAAGGACCCCTAATTAGGGGTCCATTAGGCCTCAGTTTGAATATAATTATTGGCTCTGACTGCCTAAATGGAAATACATGGACAAGACTCTGAGAGGTGGTTCAGTTTCAAGTCAATCAAAGTCCTTTAAAAGAATAAACTGAAATGATCTTAAGGTCATGCTCATCAGAAGACGGTCTGCCACATACCGCAGGACACTATGTGACGTTATGATGTGGTCTAGTGGACAGCAAAGTTTAGCCCTGATGGCCTTTTTCCTTTAGAATCTACTCGGCTCTGACTGGGCTCGCTTTGGCTTACATGTTTGCCTCCATATGGAGGTTTCTGGGCCCTGGTAGAAGACCCCAGGCTGGACCCAGGACTAGATGAAGTGATTATATACCCCATGTGACCCGGACTGTGTGGCTTTTCTTCCTGAACAAGTTGCTTCTGCGATCCAATGGACGAAACGGATGGAATTCCGATTATTTAGCTATTCAAGCTACTGCACGTCGACCGGGATAACCGAGTACCAACAAAAGCAGTTCCCTAAGAGCTTATGGCAGTTAGTTGGATATTGTGGAAAGCTTCATGCTGCCAAAAAAAAGTCTTTCCTCCACCAGCGTGAAGCGATGCCTCTAACATGAAGCAAAGACGAGACAAACGAGGCAGCAGGACAGAGAATAGAATGCCTATTTCGAAAAAATCCTCCTATTATTTTACCCCAAGCACCGCTCAGAAAACTCTGACTCCTGTAACACAGAAACTCAAGACATTTCCTTTCACATTTAATTATATTTAATACATCATGATGTATCAACCCTATCCAGAATGAACCTGGACGTCAGGTTGAAGTTCTGTGTATCCACAAAGACTTTCAAACAAATATAAAACAGATTTAGTTGACATTTTAATTGCGTGATCTAAATAATCAAAATGTCTGTAATGTAAAAGTAATCATGTGTCCATACAGTTGAAGTTACTCTTAAACTCCACTGGGGTAGCTCTACGCCCCCTGTTGACTAAATATAGTAGTTCCTGATCTAATTCTGTAGAACCAGCTCAAAACTAAGTGACTGTTATATCTTAGCTCTCAGTTTCGGTTATTAACTGAGCAGATTTGATGCTTTCTTGGTTGTGTGTTGTGTGCATTTGGATTGTGCACTCCTGTGTAATTACTGTAAGTCCGAATAGCTGGGCTACGTGTGAAACACTTTTGACTAATGTAAAAATGAAAGAGACATTCATTAAAATAGCCCTTATGTGATAACAACAGTTAAAAATTGTTTTGTATTTTGATTTCAAAATAAGAAAAGGCCCTGAGGTATATGATTATGGATTCCTTAGAAATGTTGCACAAGTATTTCACATTAAGGAAACACGACAAAAGCTAGGACTTATTGCGAGTCAGCATCAGAGCAGATCAGAGGCTAAATTCTATCTCAACACAGGGAAGAGTTTCCCTCGTCCTCCGTTTTTGAGCTTGAAGTTTGATGCACATAACAGTGCTGCTGACAGAAGTCTAAAAGACTTCTTCATAACACAACTTCTGGCCGGTGACTTACTAAATTCACTCCAGATTACTAAAAAGATCTAAAAAGACAGCTTAGTTTTAAAAACAGACCTTTGGATAAAAACATAATCTGTAAACCCCTTAATAAGCCTAGAGGCTGGAGCAGAAAAAAAAAAAAAAAAGATTTAGCAGCATTTAGTGCAAATAAAGCTCGGAAGTTTATCTCATTCTAAAATGGAAAAGCTCTGAATAACCATCAAATAGCAATGAATGAAGTCCAAAGTTCTGTTGAGACAAGAGGAAAGCTTTGGGGCAGATATCTGATGAAATCAGTCAGGTTGATTAGACAATGATTGGATTATTTGACTCGCGATGGCTTCATCATTCTGAACTGATGGTTTTACCAGATGGGACACCAGTAAACTCAACAGGCAGAAAAAAAAGACTTAGGAGCTTAAAATCTTAAGCAAAGATTAGTTAAATGAGGCTGAAACTAAACTTCATGGACATAGTGCAAGAGCATCATAGAGCAGCAACAACAATAAGAAGAATGATAATGCTAATCTTTGTATTTCATAGTGTTCTAAATGTATAATAACAAAGGGCTTAGAAAAAATCATGAGTCATGCCCATTTCGGGTTAGCTCTATGTTACCATAAGAAGGTAGGAACTGCAGCGCCCATTTTTTCACCACCAGAGGGAGCTATCATTTCAAGAAAGAGCCACAGAGAGGAAGACAAAGAGCTGCCCAAGGTATCACTGTGAACCGACTCGTCCCCCACAAACACCAACAGGCTGATCAAAGGGGGATGAGCGTGCACAGTAGCCGCTCTCCTCCGTGGACGCCACAGATGTGGGCCGACCGCTTTAATGATGGAGGGGCGTCGAGGGGGCGCGCCGCCTCCTAATCGTCTTATCTGCTGCCAACCGAGCCCACCGCGTCTTTGATGTTGCTTTGCTCGTTTTCCCCTTCCAGTGGTATGCTGACCGGTACGGATAAAAAAAAAAAAAAAAACGACAGGCCCCAAAAAGCGGCTCTCGGAAGCTCGTTTCTGTTTCTATCTATAGCCTCTGTGGCAAAAAAACACACAAAAAAAGGCATTTGGCTCGTCACGGAGGCAACAAAAATGCAGGCAAGCCCAAACACAAACCGCCACGGCTTCACGGGAGAGACCCAACCCCAAACCCCCGGGTTAGGCACTCTGCCGACACAAACATTCCCGCTTCGTGCTGCCCAGGGAACGACGTCTGAAGGGGGTTTTCCTGCTATCGAGTTGTTTTTGTTTGAGTATTATTAACTCTGAGTGAGTGATTTTGACTTTGGTGATAAAAGAAGCTCACGTAATTCTTGAACTAAGCAAGAAAAATAAACATATCTGTGTCTTTCTGTTGCTAATGACAGCTTTGCCCTCCTCAAATGGAGCCCGAGTGGGACCGGAGCCCGTCGCATTTCGGTGGCGTCCCGCCTCACCCCCCCCCACACCCCCCACAACCTCTCTCCCTTGAAGTGTCCGTCATCTGTTTCTCTAGTGCCGTCCCCTCTTTTCGCATTATCTAATGAGATAATGGAGAAAAAAAAAGAAAATAATCTGTTCTTCAGCCACTATGGGTGGCAGGTGTCCCTGTTCCCTGAAATCTTGGGACGGACTTTGGAATGCGAGCGATGCTTTCAAAGCATTTCTGGAATTGCCTCAAAGGCAGATCTTTCAAAATGGCAGCCGTTGAGGAAACCGCCGCATTCTACGAGCACGCAAAGGGTCTGGGTCTTTTTGTTTTGTTTTTTTCAGGTGTTATGTTAATTTAAAAAAAGAATGTTTGAAAAAAATCGTAGGAATTTTGGGAATTGTGACATGTCGAAGCGGTAGGAAGCGGCGGCTCTCGGAGGCCATTTTCTACAGCGGCTAACAAAAGAGGTCTCAGCAGTATCGCCTTTTTAGCCCTTCCCCTCCCACATCCCTCATCCCTGCTTTGTCCATATCTAGCTCATCCACTATTTTTCTCTCATCCAACACCCCCCAACCCTTCTCCATCCCGCTCTATCTCTTAACACCCCCCCCCCCTTCTCCTTCTCTCTCCTCCTTTTCCGTCCAGCCCTCCTCTTCTTGCTCCAGAACTGTCAGATGGTATTAGCTCCTTTCACGCTCATGGCCTGTAGGAATAACAGCCGTGAACCTCGCCGAACGGCGCTATTCTCCTGCTCCAGTTAGCTCGGGCGCTCGGGCACAGGCTGTTGCGCAAATATCAGTGTTGTTCGTGTTGTTTCCCCCACCCCCCACCCCCTTTTCTCTTACACAACCTGCCCCAGTAAAAGGGCAAAGTTAGGCAGCCGCAAACCTCCGCCGAGAAGGTCAGATCGCCGGGCTAAAGACGTGCGTGCGTTGTATAACACGTCAGGCTCGCTCCTAATTATCAGCCA
>JABUIW010000034.1:1231703-1283999 GCA_013363375.1 Menidia beryllina | reverse complement strand
AGCCCCCTGAAATGACTGATATGAGCCAACAGAGCTTTTGGGGGGGGGTTCTCTGGGGCGTGCTGCAGAAGTGGATTAGTCAGCCAGAGCCAGACTGACGTGATGTGATCAAGAGCGTCAAGGCCGGGTTCAAAGGTGCACGGGGGGGGAGATGAGAGACGAGAAAAAGCAGGCAGGCACATCAGTCAGACCAGGAGGAAGTGAGGATCCAAGAAGTAGTGGTGGTGGTGGGGGGGGGGTAAGTCATGTCTGAGGCCGGCATGTTTAGAGGGAAAACAGAGCGTCACTGCCAGGAGAGCCAAGGGTTAAAACTGAGGAGGGAACTGGCAGCAGAGATAGAAGCCGGTTCAGGCGCAGGAAGCAGGAAAACGGCATATGAGAGCCCTCAGAGGCTTGGCAGGACGGCGCGGGGGCACGTGGAGGCAGGCGGGGGTGTTTCTGGAAAGCCCTGGCGTGCCGCCTGAAGGAGTCTCTCTCTGCTGGAGCGGGGGGCCGGCCCGGTGAGCGCGGGCTCAGACGGTTTTTACCTGGCTAACACACCGGCGCTTTGCCGCGCGCACTGGTCCCAGAAGACCAAATGCATCCATTTTGTGCACAGGGGAAGGCCAAATTGCCTCTCCCGATGGGCTATTATTAGCCTCCGACGCTGATCTAACCCTTTAGTGTTTATTGGCCCGGGCCGCGTTACGTAAAAGGTCGCTTCAGCCCAAAAACCAGAAGCCTGACAGCTGGCTATGATGCTAAGTGACCCTGCCGCGCAGCTAAATCTCATTACAAACTTCTTAATTCAAGCAGATATTAAAACGTCCGGAGTGACTCAAAGCCTGTTTTGCGACTGACAGAGCAATTACGGCCTATTTGTTGGATCTGATTGAGTTTGCCCATGAAGAGGATCACTCACGGCACGAGTGATTTGGGGTGATTTAATCTCTGCGCGCGCTTCCATTAGGAGATGTCTCGGCGTGCCAGCGGATTGGGGGATAATAATCGTGAGCGGGCATGATGGCGTGGAGCATATGCTGGCGGCCGCCCAGTCAGGGTATTTCTGAACAGGCATCTGAGCTATGCGGGCTTTGGGAGGCCGACTGCGAACGCACTTTTAAGTGTGTTTGTGCAGTCAGAGGAACTGCACGGATAAAAAAGAAAAACACGTCATGGAGGTCCAGCAGCAGGAACCGATACTGCATATTTCCTTTTCGCGGCCCGTCTGTGAAAGAGACAAACTGAGCGGTGAATGAGGAGGTGTGGAGACGGGAAACAGTGGAAGTTCTATCCTGCGAGGGTCCGCTGGAATGGAAGGGTGTGGAGGGGTTTCAGATGGATCCACACGCTCACCTCCCAATCCGGGGACTCCCAAATCTGTTCTCAGCTTTCCAGCTCACGGCCCTGTCGGGTTACCTGAGGCTCGACCCAGCTGGTTGACCTCAAGCCCGACCAGAGGGAACGGGGCGTACAGCAGAGACTTGTTCTTGGACAAGCTCGGTCCGTTTGGGTTCTTGTCTGAGAACGTTTTCCCACAGGGGCTTCTCATTTAACAACGTTTTTACGAAGCTTACTCTCACCAAAAGGAAACAAAAAACGATAGTACACAATAATGCATGGGCCTGCTTTTTAATCTTATTTAGGAGCCTTTCAAGCCTTTAGGAGCCCTGTATTTAGAAATTTCAACACAGGCACTGACCTTG
The DNA here is from genome assembly GCA_013363375.1 of Menidia beryllina. Taxonomy (NCBI): domain Eukaryota; kingdom Metazoa; phylum Chordata; class Actinopteri; order Atheriniformes; family Atherinopsidae; genus Menidia; species Menidia beryllina. The sequence continues at coordinate 1,282,314 of JABUIW010000034.1, read as the reverse complement.
TGTTCAGTCCATGCGCGACTAACTTGACAGTTGCTACGTTAAAAATCGGAGCTCATTTAGCAGATTTTTGTGCATCAGTGTTGCATTGGCCTGGTGTCAGGCAGCTTGGAGGGCTGGCTGCAGCCCAGCCGGCTATGCAGGCAACACGACAGAGTACACAGTGTGCTCCTCATTGTCCAACCCCTGGAATGTGCTGACGGGGCCGAGTTCACACTGGTTCAGTCACACTGCTCGCCCGGGTCCCGTCGGGCTCTCCTGCTCGCCCAGCCGTTTTTTTTTTTTTTTTTTACACGTTACGCTTTTTTCTTTTTTTTTTTGCAAGTTTGTCAGTTATGCAAAGTTCCCGGGGACCCGCGCCAGCGGGGGCTTTATCGAAAGCTCTGACGTAGAGGCCCGGGCACGCCTAGGGACGGATGAATGAGTCAGTGTGCATTCAGCCGGCTAACATACATTTCCCATATCTCCTCCTGAGTGAGGCCATAACGGAAGTCAATTCAGTCCTAAAAAAAAAAAGAAAAAAAAAAAAAAGAAAAGACAACAGCAGGGAGAGGAGAGGGAGATATTTGAGAATGAAAAAGCCTCTGTGTTTCTCGGGCACAGAGCCAAACGGTACAAGTGCCAAGGAGGGAAGCCACTAAAGCCCCAGCCAGAGGGACTGAAAAAGCTATTACTTCCCACCTTGTATGTGCATGAAGACATGGATGGAAATTAGTGTGTGATAAAAAGAAAAAAGAAAAAAAAGAGAGAGGAAAAAGCTAGCTTGCATAAAGCCTCTTCAAACTTAGGGATCACATACAGATAAATACATATATATATATATATACAGTACATGTGAACAAACATATATACATGTAGATATGTGTAAGCGGTTATAGCAAATGGTTGTGTGGTTGCTGTGATTTTAATTCTGGGTGACTTAATCTTGGCTGTATGCACAAGGCAGAAACAATAAAATAATTCATGAGAACCAGGAAGCTGAAAAAGCTTCGCTGCTGTATTGAGGTCACAGCGACGTTTCCTCCGTCGTCGGTGAACTGTGTCAAAATGGCAGCGAGTGAGATGTGCCTCTCTCCTCTCAAAGTGATCATTCATTATGCAGCGAGTGGGACGGTGCGTCTCCTCTCTTAAAGCCGGTGCTGGACAGATAAAAAGCACACCGAACCCTGAGTTCCAGCTCCAGGTCTCTAACTTTCCCATCTGATGGATCTAACAGAAGGCAAACCCCGCACACGATTGCGACAAATCTCTCCCTGTTGGTGTTCCCCACCTTAATCAAGCGCATTTTTCACTGCCTTCTAAATTCCAAAACTAAAAAAAAAGGCTTGAATTGTACGTGAAACGAAGACAAACCGCCGGGCTCCGGATCTCTTCTTCATTTTTGAGGCGAGGTGGCAGAACAGAAACAGAAAAGGGGGGGAGAGAGACACAGGACAGGCAGACAGACGGGGGGAGCATTAATAAAACATGACTGCATGATTTTCCAACCTCAAAGAGGCGAACGCAGGAAAGGCGCGCTCCCAGAGCAGCGGCTGAGGTTCAGCGGCGGGTAAAGGGAGCAGTAATCTCTAACTAACTCCGCGCCGCAGTGCACTTGTTTAAGCTGTGGGGCACGGTGGCTCTCTCTGATCTCGCCCGCACCCATTCCTCTGCTCCTGCAAGGCCGCCTGCCGTCCTCTGCCCTCCTGCTCACACCTTTTTCTTTTTTTGTTCTTCTTCCCGCCCGCAGGCTAAAAGGTGAAGGACGTGTGGGCTGCGGGTCTGGTGACGTCACCACGTCTTCTCAAACGCTCCTGGAGTCTCGTCGGTGTCACAACAACACGGGTGGTAACGCACAAAAACAAGAAATAAAAACACTCCACTCCGACACTCACAAAGCATGCACGCTTCCCACTTCTCCTTTTGTATTTTCCACTGCCCCATTCGCTGAGAGCGGGGTGGAAAAGTCTGGCAGATCTGACATCATAGCGGGCCGGCCGATATGTGTCCGGACGGGAGCTGAAGACAATTGAAAAGTGCGCGTGGTTTGGATGAAGCTTTTTTTTGTGGTTTTCCAACAAGCTGGATAAACGACTGCGATCAGAAGCCCGAGGCCGTTTAAAATCGTTTCTGTGACACCGTTTTCCCGCGTTTGTTAGTTTCCAAATCAGCCGCCAGTCCAGCAAAACCCGTCCTGGTTCCCGCGGGGAACATTCAACGCTGTCGGTGAGTTTTATGCTCTGGTCCAAACCATCGACCGTTGACTGTACCCCGAGAGATGCCGCACGGACGCCCGGGCTACTGTCTGTCCGCCAGCGCTGGCCTTTGCTCATCCCACGGAGAGGCGGGCATCCACCCCATAAGGCTGCAATAAACATTCATTGCTGTCGGTGGGTTTACGCCAAAAACAACTCACTGATCAATGAATGCAGACTGCGGTTCGAACACATCTGTTGATGCCGCCGGCTAAATTGAACGAATGACCATGGGGCGTAGAGTTCTGGTCACCAAAAGTCACCAAAAACTAGCGATACCCAGATCAATCTTTTAGCTTAAGGATAGCAATGCTGCACTTGATCCTGTTGTGAGACTTTAGCCCACCTTGAGTCCAGACAAGGAGCAGTTTCACTTTATAAACGCGGTAATCAGCCACCATAAATGTAGAAAAAAGACAAATTCACAGTTACAATTCAACCCTCATTGTTTTAGAATAAAAATAACAACTGCCGGTGTTTAAAAAAAACTGTCCACACTTAGGAAAAGAGGTCAGGCTGTTTGCTCAGAGGACAAAGCAGAGTGCAGAAATACATGAACTCCAAGTGGCCATGTGGACTTCTGCCACCCCGGCAGAAAGCTGGGATCAGTCATCCAGGTCTGCGCCAGTCTCTTCTGAGCTTATACTCGGCTGCTGGACCAAAATATGATCAGCGAAAGCTCCCCACACTGTGTCAATGTTCTGCAAAGCTCCAGTGTTGTCCCTTTTGGCCGGCGCCTCTCTGTGATGAGGGGTTTTGTTACCAACAGTTTGATCCTCAAACATTAGAGAAACAGAGGCTCGTCATTGAAATGTGCACCTCTGAGCTACATTTCTGACCAGTAAAGAAAGTTCTCCACAAACTGACGGTCCTCCGCCATTTTTTTAAATTTAGCGTTCAACGTCACCTGGTTGAATGAACATTTGTTTTTACCACGACTTTTGCTTCATCCAATCGTTTGTTTCCTCTTACAATGTTATGCGTGAAGTGTATAAAATGGCGATAAAAATTCTCATCTATTGTAATACATTTATTCTCTATAACTGACTATGACCGTTTTTAATTAAAGTCAGTTTAAACCATCCGGGCTGATTTAACTTCTTTTTTTGTATGCCTCATAGATTAACAATAAATGATTACTGATTTTACCTTTAACTGTGTTTTTATGGTAATTTAAGACCATTGGAAATGTCCCAATTATTATATACACCAATATGTTTTTGACTCTTAGGTTTTCTGATTGTTACTCATTTTAGCTGAACAACTGGAGACCAAACTTCTCAAACAGTGGGCCATCACGTTGCTGTGGTGGCAGAGCAGGTGGGGGGGCACAGCACATTGCCTAAAGCAGGATTCCTACCATGACCCAGATGTTAAATTCCACAACTTCTTTCAGATTTTCCATCCCAAGCTGCGACTCTCCTAAACCGTTTGCTGTTCCTGTTGGTAAATGGCGCCCGGTCTCCTGCTTACTCAGGCCCAAAATCATCTGTTCCCACAAACCTGTGAAACAAGCCTGAAAATCCTGTCAGCTAAGTTCCTCAAAGCGGCGGCTCTGCGCCGCTCTGATATCCCTCTGACCTACAATTCCCCATCTCTCCATGATATTCAAACGCTTCTCGGTAAATCCCTGTCAAGGATTATTTTTAAAGACATACAAAGCCGCCACAAGGGCTAAAGCTTGGATTCGTTTAATTAAGTACAGTCACTCAAGTGTATCTTAACTACTGAGCTGACATAGACACACGCAAAGAATCTGCCACAAATCAACTCTCTAATGTATTTTTCCAAGACTAATCATTTGCAGCCATGACTCAGCTTCGTAACCCAGTTTCACTGGAAGTGGAGGAGAAATAGACACATTTCAAAAGCAGACTGTTTCCTACTCTGGCAGACCCCCAATTTTACAATCACAAGGTAAGGTCCTCATGAAGTTATCTTCATATAATAATGACTCATCTAGAAAACTACTAATAAATCAACCAGCTCAGAGTTTTCTAACTCCATTCCAAATATCTCAGCATTCTATGAAAAGCTCCCCAAGTGTGCATTTCTTAAATCTGAGGATTCATTACTGACTTTAAATCTGCAAATAAGTGAATTCAGTGTAAGCAAAGGTTTGACGCAGCTCTGAATAATTCAGCGTATCCACAAAGGCCCGCTATATTCAGCCGAGGGAGGGCGTTTGCATCATATTCTGCATTATGGCCACACAAAAGGTCTGTGTGTTTATCCCTGTGGAGTTGGGCTTTGTCGTCACACACTGTGAAGTTATAGACACTGACACTGGGAACAGCATGACCCACTTCTTCCTGACCTGGAAACACTCTGCAGGCTGACCCCCGAGTCGAATGCCAACGCAAGTTGCAACAAGCAGGAGCGGGGGAAAAAAAGAAAGAAAAAAAAAAAGGCGACGGTGAATCAAATCTGAGGCCGATTGTGAATTATTCTGAAATCTGAAATGATAGAAAAAGCACAAAGGTCAGCAGCTCCCGGAAGACAACGCGGCGCTCACACTACATTCAGCGTGCAAAATGGTGGAGGGACCAATGGGGAGAGAGATGACAAAATCAAGAGACAGAAAAAGACTATAAGTGTTCTTTGATTTTTTTTTTTTGTCCCTCATTGATTTACGCAGTTAAACTCTGCCCAAAGGCTGACAGGGAAACTCTTAAGGAAGGGAGAAGGGCACAAAGAAACAGAGAGGGCGCATCTAAAGACGTGGGAAGCGCTTGTCTGCGGCAGGAAAACGAAAAGCCGCTGATCCTGCACGACTTTTGGACACAGCCGTATGAAGTAAGCCCAGTTATGTGAGGACAAAGGAAAGGCATGTGCTGGGCTTAAGCCAAGTAGTTCCATATGGGTGTTGAGTTCATTGGGTCCAGGTGGCATGTGGGGGTATGCGCTAGGGGGAGGTTAAGCATGGAAACGCTGCCCCCCTATGGCCCGGGTGATGCAGTGCAGCGGGAGAGGGTCATCCATCAGCTCCTAAGTGGGGTCTACAGTAAACCAATGGATCACAAAACAAACAAAATCATGCAAAATTTAATTTGATCGCAGCATAAACCGCACCGCATCATCCACATGGATTCTTCTTCTGGAGATGGGTTCCACAAACATGTTAGGTCACATGACGAAGGCTAAATGTATATGTCCTCTGCAGACATTTGTCAAAAAGACAAAGCCCTCGCACTCCCAGTTCGACTGGAAACGGCATGAAAGGATGCACTGAGTGAAACTCATTTAGGGGCAAAGCTGGTAATGATTAACCAAAGGAGGAGAGATGGAGCCACCGCACCCTGATAATAACCCCCACTCAGGCCAGTGGCGACAGCTGTGGGCTTAGGGAGGAGACGGAGGCCGGCGATAGAGCGAGGAACACTGAGGGTGTGAAGGGAAAAAGAGCATAAGCAAAACATTCTAATGCAGGTCACACAAAAAAAAAATCTACTGTCATTCAACACCACATTTCATGGGCTTTGGGTTTTTTTTGTTGTTTCTGCTTGTGACTGTTTTGCAGGAGACATAAATCCTCTACATAATTCCTTTCTGGCATAACGACTGTAATTACCGAGGCGACACAGGAGAATTGTTAGAAACTTGAATTACATGATTCTGACTCGTTTTCAACTGCAGGTGAAAACATCCAGAAGGCTACTCTTGTTTTACAATACCACAGCACAACAACAACTACATAAAAACAAACTAACTGTAACAACTGAAAAACAAATGAATACATGAACCAGTGAAGACAAACAGGATGATTGTTTCATTGCTGTGGCCATGTTAAATCAAACACATTTTTAATACTGTGTCATGACTGTGCCAACAGCATATGGGTTTATGTTTCTGAAAAAGGTTCAGAAATGTCCCATCCCATGTTGCTAGTACCATTCAAGATTCACCTACAAACTAGTTCTTGCCATGAAATGTTCACTTAGTTTTTGCACATTTTACAAAAAGAATTATGGAAGTTTTCAGTCTTTCAATATGTTCAAACAAGCTTTCAGTACTTGGCACAATAATGGCATATAATATTACTTTTTTGGTCATATATGTATTTATTTCACACATACAGCCCCCTTCAAATCTATCAAGAATGTAAACTATAAAACATGAAAATGAACAGTGTTGAAATCCACTTTTTGTGATATCTCGTTTGTTTTGTCGCCATTCATCTCTGTAAATAAAATAAAAAAGTAAAAACTTATACTAGTTTGGTTTAGTACCATCACCTTCACTCGTTTCATTTATGTCATCATTTAAGAACATGTACGCAAATTCACATGTGTGGCTGTGCATATGAAGGGCTCAGACAGGTTTTTTTTTTTTTTGGTGGGGTTATCGTCCCACATTTACATAATGAACTGGGAAAAGCAACGCATTGCTTAATAGATTTCCTTTTTCAATAGTCAGGGTATTCTCAAACTAGCATGAATTTGTTTGTAAAATCCTGCTGAATTCCATGAGCTGATTTCTATTGCTTTGGGAGGCTGACCGAGTTGTGAACTGAGGCACTTCCTACAAAGTTATCGTACACTCGAAATAGACGATGCAGACAGAGTTGGTCTGCTTTTCAATGAGAAACAGTAAACTGCGTGAATGAAAGGAGCTTTAAAGGGGACACCCACACACATTTCGGTCAAGTTAAGTTAAATATAAGTAACTCAATCTCAAATCTTATCATGTGGGTGCGTATCTTTTGGAAAGCTTGTTTTTTTACTTCATAACTCTTATTACCGCTGACCTTTACATTCCATTTAAAAATATTGATGTTACTTTTCTTGAATGGCCTTTATACATTTGACCAGCTATCTGTTGCATTGGATTATGGGATACTATCACAGTATCTTTTGAAAAATGTCATTTGCAGATCAGTGCAAAGAAAAGCCTTATATACCAGTTTTTCATACACAATTTTTGTTTAAACTATATATTTCAAGTTACAAATGCATGAAAGGAATTAAAATACAAAACAAAATAAACTCAATTCGATTCATGAAGATCCATGAACGTGGTAACCTGGTCTGCAACGTGCACCGCGTTTGGGGTAAATCATCCCTGCCTGTTTGAACTAGTTCGATTCACAACAAACAGGAGAGAAAACTCAATCAAACAAGGTGAAAGTATAGACACTGATAATAGGACCATCCTGGCTGATGCAGAAAGGGCATAGAACAGTTACATAAAACTGATTGCAGGCCCATGTGTACTCATGATGGTGCCAAGCCGCAGTTAGACTTTATCATTTGCTTAGTTGCAAAACCTCTCTGTTTTTGGATCCGATTCCTTCAGCAGCCGCCTGAAAAACGAACACAGTCCTCTCTGATCATTCTAACAGAGCCGTGGCCGGTGTGAGAGGGTCACGGAACATTCTGTCAGGGCGCCAATCCGAGCAACAACAGCAAAACACACCCGGATTCACTCCTCACATTCTGCACAAGTTTCTCGTTTCGCTGGTTTCTCGCGCCGAGTGCAAACTAGCGTTCAAATTCCTTCCCCACAATCCAATCTTCTGTTTAAAACGTTAGGCTTTGAGTGACTCAAAGTAATGCCGTGTTAATGGACGGTTAAAGGTTATAAATATTTTATCAATAGAGATCAAATTCATATTTGTATTATTGCATTCATGTTGATAATACAAATGCGTAATTATCAAATTATAATGATTTTTGTCAGCATTGTCTCCTGTCACTCCTTGTTTGAAATTAAGACTTTTATCAAGTCAAAAAACATGTTTTGAAAACAAGGTTAAACTTTTGCCTGATCAGTGGAACCAGGAAACCACACAGCCATATTTTTATAAATTTATGGAGCCCAAACAGTTCCCCAAAAAATGACCCTCTGAGGACACATCAGGATGTGGTGGGTGTGGAGTCTGGCAGGCCAAAAAGTCTCCCCTCTGAAATACGAAGGCCGGCGTCCAGCGCTGCGTCCACGGAGCGACTGTTGCAAACAGCTGTTGCTAGCTCAGCTATTTGGCCCCTGACCTGGACGTTTTGGTCACTGAATGGGGGTCTCTGAATTCCCACTCCTCGTCGCCGCGTTTACAAGCCTGACGAGCCCCCCTTGACCCCTGCGTCACCCTTACCCGGTGCGTGCACCGAGGCATTCTGGGAGCGGGAGAGGGCCGGAGAGCTGGAGCGAGCCCACCTCGTCAAGTTTACAATCCAATCAGCCCCCCCCCCACACCCCCCGACTCATAAATCCCCGCCTTCCCCTGCAGCTCGTTAACAATGCTGCCCATTCAGTGACTGCGCAGGTTTAATAGTTCCTCTTCCCTCTATTGCCTAGCGACATAGCCCCTCCCCCCCCTCCTCCTTTCTGCTCTCGGAGGTTTATGGACGCGGGATGAGAAAGCCCATGTCGAAGGAGAGCTGCACACAAACAGGTCAGGGCGGTCACGGCGAGGTCAGCGCTTTCTGAACTGTGGCCGACCCCCCCCCCCCCCGGCCGGCCCCCTCCGCTCCCACCACCTGGTGCTGCAGCGGCAGCCGGAAAGTCAAGAGTGAACTTCGGCTGAACCTGGACCTTAACATTGGACCGCGGCGCCGACCCCGGGCCCCTCAGAGTTTTTCCTTTTTGGAGCCTGACGTCACGCCTCTTTGATATTTTCGCTCTTCTTTCCTAAGGCCCCAAAAATGGTGGTGGGATCCCCGTCTTCAGGTGCATCCTCTAAGCGCGTTAACACACTTCCCTTTCCCAGGCTGGATTTCTGCTCAGAGCGACTGAACCTTTAGAGGCTGCAGAGGCAAAACGCTGCTTTGGAAAACACACACGTTTTTTTGCTGAGTTTATACTTCCCTCTTGTGGATTTGAGAGGCAAACCAAATGTTTTTCACTCAACAGTTACTGACTTCGCCACTGGGTGGAGCTCCTCTTCTCAGATCTGATCAAAGGCATTTCAAACTGAGATCTTTGGGTGACCTGGGAGGCTGAGATCTTGATGATAATAAAAGGAACTTTCACATCTAACGCAGAGCAAGTCGGAGGTTTTTTGGTAATGATATTTTAAAATGTGAAACGGAGAGTTACAAATCAAACCAAGGCCTTTAAAATGGACATTGAGGAGGTAAGGAGATGTTTGAGTGCCTACCCATGTTGTCGTTGTGTTCAGGCTCCAGCGGAGGGTCACTGTAGAAACCTGGTGAGACAGTAAAACATACAAATTCTATTAGACGCTGTGAGCAACAGTCATAATACAACTTAACGAGCAAAAATATCTGCTTTACTAATGTTTTTTTGGCTGGTTTTATAGCCAGTTCCAAGTCAGTTCTTTATGCCATGCAGTTGCATCACTTTGTGCATCTTTGTTGTGTGTCCTCTTTGTCTGCAGTGTTTGTTCTGAGCACAACAGGCCATCCATTTAAAACCTTTATTTTTATTTAAACGGCTGATAGCATTTTTTGGCAGAACACACTGCATGGCTTTACTTAAGGAACGAAATGATGGCAGTATTGACTATTCAAAACTTTAATGATGTTTCTGTCAAAGTCAAAGAAAAATATAAAGAAAATGCCTTAAGGGCTAAATTAAATTATTGGGAATATGATAATATAGAGGAAACCTAAGGTCATCATGGGACTGGATTTTTAATAAATTTTAAATAGATTTTTAATCAGTTATGTCCACAAAAAGGGCTGTTTCATCATAACAAACTACACCGATGGTAATGATTTGTTTTATTTGAAGGTAAGGGTACCCATTCTTCTTAAGGAGTGAAAAGGCTAAATAAATACCTCTGAAATTAAGTAACAACTGAGCAGACAGTGAAATAATTCATGTTTCGCTCTGATTTTAAACTTTTCAAATGTTGTTATCGATGCTATTTATTTACTTTGTAATTCAGTTTTGAGTTTGTCTGTTTAATTGGAATATTGTTACGTCTTTGTTGTTATTTTATTACTGTATTTATTTATGCATTATATTCTTTTGTAACACAAGATCTATTTTCCTGCAACTGTTTATTTCCCTCGTTATTTATTTTATCTTATTTTTATAGAAAAAAGTATCCATCCAACTTTTTCTCCATACATTTTCCACTGAATTTTTTAGAGTTAAGTTTTAAGTCAAATTTCTTTTTAGATTTAATTTTCAGTCATTTTCTTTTTCCATTCCATCCCCCACTTCCATTCCCAAGACCCACTCATTCCCATATTCTCTCTTTACATTTTCCCGTCGCCATTATTACAGTTTAGTTTTATGCAAATAAGGTTAATCTAACATCAGCAGCAACTGCAACCTCTCACAGTATCAGCAAGTTTTTACATTTCAATACACATAATCCACTATATATACACACACAACACCAGACTGCAGATCCTCCACAGATACATAAGATACTTACATCCAAATTATTTTACATTTAAAAGTATCAAAAGAAGGGCTGCTATGTTTCATTTGTATTAGCTGGAAAACTGTGAAAAGGTAAGGCCCATTAGCTGAGTGATTCTTTGCAAAACCACACACAGTGAATGCTTGACCAGTCAAACCTGACAGTACATAAGTGGACGGACCAGAGTGTCCGAGTTCAGTTCTCCGCCTGATGTATCATCTGACGCCTACAGTCCCTGAACAATCTGCCGACTTCAGATTTGGTTACCCTCCTTGTGTTTGGGGCATTATTTTATACCCACTCTCGCCCCCCGGCTCAGCACATTTGGCGGCGGGGCCATCTGTGCGGCCACCGAATGACCAGCTCTCACTTACAGGCCCGCCCAGGGAGCGCCGTCCCTCCCGCCCGGGCCCGACAGAGCGCTGGCTGTCGTCCGATCAGACCCCCCCGCCCCACTATATTCCTCGATCCGTGTCGCTATACCTCCCTGCGATCAACAGCTGTAGACCCCTGACCCGACACACGCCGGCTGCCCCCCCCCCCCTTTTCTCTTCCCTTCCCCCTCCTCACCCCGCAGCCCCACAGTCAACAGGAGCATATGTTCTCCCTGGAGCATACACCGACACACACGTGCCTCGGTCACCCTCCCCCTGAACAGATACACAGTGATATTGACAAGTAACAGGCATGCAACAAGCAGCCCGGCCTCGCTAGGAGCTTACCCTGGTGTCTGCGCATTATCAGCAGACCACAGAAACAGGTCAATCTGCAAGTTTAACCACGATACAGATGCATACATTCTCTAAATTGTGCCACTTCTCCGTCTTTGTGCGTTATTAGCTGTAAACGTGGGCTCGAGCACGGGCGCGCACCCTAAAAACCAACTTATTTAGCATTACTGCAAATTACAGCGCACGGTGCAGCTTTCTTAACCCTTTAAAGCCTGATTCAAGAAAAATAGGAAGAATATTGGATTTTTTTTTCGTCTGAAGTCTTTCTTTGGCCCCTCAACAACACATGAAGAAAAAAAAACGAAATTATTTTGTTCAAATAAACGTACACCAAGTCAAAAATGTATTTTGGTGTAGTCTTCTACTGGCTGTTGTCAGGTATATCTGAATGTGCACAACAGGGGTTTGAGCAAAGCTTTTACCATTAGATGATGCAAAAAGTCTAAGATCGAAAAGACTTCAGCAACCGTATCAAATATGATACATTTGGCATTATAGGGTTAACGGCTTATTTTAAAAGGAAAACTTTTTTTTTTGTTTTCTTAACTGTGCAGAAACTCAAAGATAGATTTGTTTGCCTGAGAATATCTGAGAGCCGCCATTATAGCGTGGAGGTAAGTGAAATGGTGCTCTGAAAGGAACTTGCCACATGCCTGAGGCATCTTTGTGAAGCACAATGGATCAAACGTGGGGCGCGCATCCTCCATTCATAGTAGAACCAACAGCACAATACACACTTTTAGGAAGAAACATTTAAAAGCGGTGAGGGGAGGTCACCTAGGTGTTTGCTTAAAATCGGAGAGACGAAAAGCAGCCGCTCAGCTCAGAGCGGTGTTTAACAGTGAGAGTAGGAGCGTGGTGGATTAGTGCAGGCTGACCCCGCTCCAGAGTGATGGGCATCGGGGTGATGGGAGGTGAAGGAATGCCGCACATCACAGCTCGCTGTACATGCTTGTGGGCCACCGTTAAAACTATTAGACTGGCTGACAACCTTAAGATGCTAAATAATAATGTTTTTTCTCATATTAAGGGCAAAATCCAAGATTATTGTTCGAAGATTCATTAGAATCAGATTACCAACGATTATTTTCTCTAATTTTCTCAAACAACTGAGACGTTTAGATCATCTTGAGAGGATTCCACTGGTCAGTAACAGTTCAATTTCTGATCCACTCTGACCTATCAAATAATGCAGGACAGTAAGGTTCAGGATGAGGTTGAGAATCCACCAAGTTACTGAGATTAAGTGAAATAAATCCATCCCATCAGTCCTTCCACGAACCATTTCAATTTTTTTTTCTCCTCACAGTTCTTAATAGTGACATTACTGAGATCACAGTTAAATCTTGTTTCAGTCTTTACTTCAAGGCCCCCTTTGCTCACAGATAATGGATCTGTGGTAGAGAAGAATGGAGCTCTCGAGTGTGTGGTCTCTGTCGCTAATCCTCCTGACAGCTTATTGACCGCTATAGCCCGAGGCCGGGAAGGCTTCCAGAGGCAGCCAATGCAGCCGGGGCCTGCTCTGTTGTGACCCATTGTGTGTTGACAAAGAAAGGCCGCATCTTTAACCTTTCACCTTTAAAACCTCTGCAACCTCCAGCACAATCAGCTCCCCATCAAAATAACATACCATCTCCCGGCCCCGCCGTCTCCCCGCTTGTGTATTGGGACGCGCCGTGCATGTTCAAGACGGAGTTTACAGCCAGCCTCTTCGATACCGTATCAGCTCATCATCTCGGCTGGCTGTTATTTTCTAAGTGCATGCGGGGCAAAAGGAGGCGTGTGAAAACTTTAACCTGGAATGCCGAAATCCATTCATTCTAACACAGCGTTGGCTTTCGTGTGCGATATGCCGGCTGATGGAAAAAGGCTGTGAGAGGTGTTACTTCCACCATTAGCGCTTCACGTTTGTGTGACGTGCCGCTGACATTAAACTGTGGCCTTAAACTAAAATAAAATTGCGAGTTGGAGCTTTCTAAACTCTGCCGTGAATAAACAGGAACTTTGGGTCATTGGTTCATGCAAGGATGCACACGTCTTCTGACACTTTCCCAAGAATGAATAAAAAAAAAAGAATAAAAGAATATTTTAAAAATGTAAATGAAGAATGAATACAAAAATCAAATAAGAATAATAAATAAAATAAATAATAAATATGAATAAAAATATGAATGCTAAAATATCTACGTGATTAACTAATTTGTTTTTTCCTATTCTTTTTTCTGCAAAACATTCTTTATCCCTATCATTTATTTCACTGGCTATTTTGTACTTTTTTTATTTTTATTATTTGCTGATAGAAGAAGCCCTCCAGTATTGTTGGACACTGTATAACAACAATAAAGGGATTCAATTAAATTGTATATTACACTATTTGTATGATCTAAGGTGTTTCCAGGGGGAATAGTCAGCTTTATCATTGCCCAACTCTCACATTCTGCTAACAACAAAAGTCACTGGAATGAAAAGAAAACCACCATTCCTACAGGGAAACACCACATAGCACAACATGATTTTACAAGAGTCAACAAGGGTAACAAAGCTTTAAACGCCCAAGATGGTAAGCGTATTCCAAGTCCTGACAACTTTCTGTAAGTCCTCCACCTGGTAAAGATACACAGCCCAAGAACCCCCCCCCCCCCAACATTCTGGGAGGGCTCCATAGGTCCATTACTGTTCCCGCTCCTCTGCTCCAGATGGCTGGGTTCTGCATGGCCGGCGGAGGGCAACGGCAGTCTGTTATTCGAGTAGATAGGCATCGGCTATCCGGGACCAGTCCGATCCCGGGGATCCGACTCACACGGCTGCCGTCTACCTCACAGCAGAGCAGCCATGTTGGCTTTAAAGCCCTCAGCACGGGGCTCACAGGGGATAAACAGGACACAGAGCACTCAGTGGGCCAGTGCCACCAATATGGTACTCCATAAGAGCTGTTCCAAGAGGTCTTACTCTTTGTAAAGTATTTCTTAGCCTCTAACAACTCCTTGTGACTGACCCTTTCGCCACAAATCCGCCAATTAATGTGACTGTCATTGTTGCCCTGTAACAAGAGTCCAGCATCAGGACAATAAGACAAAAACTGATCGTGTTCACGTATGAGGCAGTCGACTTCAAATTAATCAGAGTAAGAGGATTTAACTATGGAGTAAATAAATAATAATCCATCCATCCATTATCAATACCGCTTATTCCCTGTTGGGGTCGCGGGAATAAATAATAATAAATAAATAAAATAAACTGAATAAATGTTGATTTGGTCATTTGTACGGTGGTTTTATAATAAATCAGACATTCATAAAAAAAATTTAGAAAGAAATAAAATATCTCTGTTTCCTTACTTTTTGTAAAACTGCTCAATTTGGGACCTTACCTTATGATAATAATTATTGCAGGTATCCCCTTGTGCTATCGGAAAGAAGCGGGCTACACCTTGGACATGTTGCCAATCCATCATAGTGCCCTCAAAGAGACAAACTAGTATTTCCATTCATGCCTGAAGTCAAAACTTGCATCTATGGAGCATTCCAAGGGAACACACACACACATACATGCAAACTTCAAACAAAAGGATCCCAGTAGAGATTCAAATCACCCCATCATGGAGCCCAGTTCTGTAAAGCTGATTTACATTTGTCTATGAGGGGAGAGTCCAGCTAACCACTTCTTATTACAATCTGCGACAACTTGAACCACAAAAGTGATCTGAATGTTCTCAGTGTCGCCGGAGACTCCAGAAACTCCAAAAAAGGATATTCATTTCCCAACAGAAAATAAAATAACGCGCTGATGAGCAAGACAATTGCGACTCGGGAAGGCACCAGCTGATCCGTAGCGTTAGCCAACATGAAAGACCAGAATCAGTGCCCAAGACAACTTTACTTGAGTGAAGTTTTAATGCTGAATTTAATTCAGAAATCAGCTAACATTAGCTAAATGTTTCCGCTGGAATTAACACAGCTTTGCAAATGTGGTTAGGAGACCACTGTGGTGACAGTACCTGCATACGACTGGAGACGGTGACGCGTCTTAGACAACAAAGACTCCACATTCCCCTCGAACAATACAGTTCTGGGCTGTGTGACGTCAATCATCCCTTCCGACTAAAAGATGGATGAGGGGAAGCGGTGGCTACAGATAGATCATTGTTTTCACTCGGCAGCAGCAGGACATAATGAATCCTGCTCTTGCTGAGAGGTCAGAAAGGAGAGGGTTTCTTTAGCCCTTTAGCCATCACGCGATCCCCTGCCCCCTCCGCCGGGGACGCCCATGCATGACAGTAAGGAGTTTGAGCCCGTGCCGGCCCGTCTTGGAGGAGCAGATGGGGCTGTAAACGAGTCTCGCGGAGAGATGATGCAACTGCTTGCCGACCACCTGCCCTATGATGGAGCTGCTGCTGGATTAGGCCATTGTCTTCAAAGCCAAATGTTTCTTCTATCTGCCGGATGCCCCTTCAGGAGAATGAAAGGGCCCTGCTGAATCGCAGAATGGAGTCCCAGTTTGCAGCATTTTGTGAAAAGATTAGGGTTCGTGTTATGTTTCAGTTCGAAGTAAATACAATAACTAAGGAAGAAGTAGTTTTTGCTCATTTTTTCCAGTTTTTGCAATAACCTAAAAATTGTATTCAGGGTTTGCAGGCAAGCTTTGGGCCTAAAAAGCAAACTCAGAACTTCTCTGAGCAGTCATTAGGTCTGAGTTGACTTGTTGGGACAAGTAAAGCCGGTCTAACTGCCCGAAACCACTGACCTTTGACTGATGTTTGCGTATCTTTGTGGACATCACTTAGATTCACTGTCAGATCCTCATGCTCGCTTCAACTTACTGATGTACTGATAAAATGACTGACTAAGTGGAGTTGATGACGCCTCAGCGGAACAGAGAGAGGGAGAGTCTTTGCTTACTAATGCTAACTGGTCATTTTACATTAGAGGAGCTCCAGGAAGAAATTAAGAGAAGGAAAACTCATTGCTCACCACATGAAAAAAACTGATTCCTTAAGAAATCTGTGACGAAGTTCACAATATGATATTTGTGTCACAGGTATGCTGCTTAGTAGTGGAAAGAAACCATTTCATTAAAAATGAACTACTAACAACTTTAAGAAGCACTCTTGAGCATTTGGAGAGGCCCTAACATTTACAGAGACTTGAAAAATGACTTACCCCCTTTAAACTTTTCCAAATTTTGTCACATTACAATCCCAAAAAATAATATATTTCACTGGAATTTTATGCAAAAGACCAGCTCAAAGTGGAAAACAATTGAGAAGTGAGACAATTTTTACAGATAAACATCTGAACTCTGATGTGTGCAAAAAGAATTCCACCCCTTTTTTCTCTGGTTGCTACCAGTTGCCTTCAGAAGTTGCCTGATGATTGCTAATGACTAAATAGAGTCTACCTGTGTGTAATCTAATCTGGGTGCAAATACAGCTGCTGCCTGACGGCCTCAGAGGTCGGTTAGGAGAATATTGGGGAGCAAACTGCATCATGGAGTCCAAGCAACGCACCGGACAGGTCAGGAATGCAGATGAGGAGAGGTTAAAAGCGGGCTTGAGCTATACAACGGTTTCCAGAGCTTTGAACATCTCACGGAGCACTGTTGAGTCTGTCATCCAGAAACGTAACGAGTTTGGTGCCACTGTAAACCTACCAAGACCAGGTCGTCCCCCTAAACGCACAGGCCAAGAGAGGACAGGGCTGATCAGAGATGCGGCCCAGAGGCTCATGTTGACCGCACCCGTGTGGCCTTTACGGAAGAGGGGCAAGAAGAACAGCCACGGTTCTAAGAAAACCATAAGTTTGCCAGAAGCCATGACGGGGACCCAGCAAACATGTGGAAGAAGGCGCTTTGGTCTTTTGGCAAAATGTTATGTGTGGTGGAGCTCTGAAAACACCATCCCCACTGTCAAATATGTTGGTGGAAGCCTCATGCTCTGCAGAAGGGATGGGGAAGAAGGTTCAGAGATGATGAAAAGAAGATGAATGGAGCCAAAGTACAGCAATCTTGGAAGAAAACCTGTTGGAAAAGTCTTGAGGCTGGGAGGAGGTTCGCCTTACGGCACGACGACGACTCCTATTATAAAGCCAGAGCTACAATGGGAAGGTTTAAAACTAAACAACTTAATAACTTAATGTGTTTGAACGGTCCAGGCCGTGTTTTGGAGCATTTATCATTTTCTGTTACTTCATAATTGTAGGGTAGTATACACTGTGTTGGTCTTTGACATAAAACTCAATAAAACATATTTGCGTTTGTGGTTGGAATGTGTCAAAATAAGGTGAAGTTCAAGGGGTATGAACGCTTTTGCAAGTGTATTGAATATATGGTGTACATTGAACACAATGTGTGTGATGAACATCGACACTCAGCCAAAAAAGTGACTGGGTTCTTCTGAAGATACCGTGCAGACAAAGGCATGGACTGAAAAGTCGTTGTTGCCTCTTTCTATGGCACCAGATTCTCCCAAAACTCAAGAGGGCCTTAACATTTCACAGAAGGACGGTTCATTTTTTGATGGATTATCCACTTCTCCCAATTTTTTTTAAATGCTTCCTCCAAATATGGTTTCATTAGGGTTTAGGCTATCTGAGAACGCCAGTTATCTGGCAGGCTTTCATTATTTACAAGCTGTGAACACATGAAAACGGTAGTTGTACAAACCACTTCAAACCTTATTCTGTTTGCTCGCTATTCAGCGGAGCGGGACGTCCAGGACGTCCGTTCTGAGCTGGACATCCAAGACCGTCCACCAGGGTGGACGTTGGATTTGACAGATTGTGAAGGAACTCAAAAGCTGGCTCCACGGGCCGCCTGGCCGTCATACTTTGACCTCGCCGCCTGACCCTTAACCTTGTTGTGTAACACAACACATCGTATACTCTGTCCCAACGCTGCCTCTCGCTGCCGGCTTCACTGAGCCACTCAAGTTCACAGAGCGTGCTCCACAATGGAAAATGTCGCGTTTTTCTTTTTATAGCTCTTTTTATGCCATCGTTTGCTGTTCCCTTGAATAGAAATCTGATATAAAAGCTGGAACTATTGAGACTGTAGGGAGAGTGAGGTGATATTTGCGATGCTGAAATGAGATTCAGTTTTGCCCACATACACACAGAATTAGCTGTAATTCTTTGTATGCTGCCATGTGATGTTGTTCTTGTTGATAAATCCCCAATCAGAGGTTGCAAAGATGAGTTTGACTCCTTTTTCCCCCCACAAGATATGAGAGATTTATTTATCTTCAAATGTTTGTTGATAGCTTGATTGGTATTCATCTGGTAAAAGAAAAGGTCAGTACTTCTAGAGGAATTTGTCTTAATTTGGTGACTTAATGAAAATTCATTTATTTTGTTGGGGTCCTTTTTATCTCCATCTTTTCTAACTTTACACATTTTTTGTTTGCCAATCCTTAAAGCTAAACTAAATCAAAGATATCAGGGAGCAGAAAACAGTTGATTCACTTGGAGGTGGCGCTCTTGGCCCTAAAGCTTTACCGGTTTAATGGACCTTCGCACACTCTGTCAGCAGCCTGAGAAAACAATAACAAATAACCAAGTCTTCCTTTTCTCCGGCCTTTTTTCGACAAGTGTTAAAAAAAAAAACACAGAAACTGAAGGTTAGCGACCTCTTTCCTACTGGACACCTGGCCAGGGCAGGGAAAACAAGCATGAAGAAGAAGATGGATCTGAAAAACATGGTGATAAATGCATTTACAATATCAGCTGGTCGTGTCCAAAAAGCAGAACGTTTTCCCTCCATCCATTTGCTTTTTTTCCAATTTCTAAAATAACGTTAATCATTCAGTTTTATTATTAAGCCACTAATTTAATTTAATACAGCTAATCAGTATACATCTTTAACTGTGCTAATCCTGACATGCAGCCATGCTGAGGGTCACACTGTGGTCAGCGTGAGGGGAGGGGGGGGGGGATTCTATCACCGCTACTTGACACGCTCAAAGGAGCAACTTCCCTTTCATCATACCAGGGGTCAGGGTTTTACTGCCTCCCAGAGCAAGCGAGCATACAGCAATTAGCTAACTCCAACCACGGCGGCCATCTGATAATAATCATCTCACAAGCGGAGGGAGAGCAGTACGCATCGGCACCCCCCCCGGCCACCAGGCTCCCGGCAATCAGTCCCAAGCAGCTCGGCCATGTCTCGCTTTACAGTGTAGATGAGCAGCAACAGTATCAGTTCTCCTGGCTATTCAGGATGTGAACAGCTGTTTTTAAAACAGTGTGGGAATCTTTCGGGGAACCAGGAAATTGCTGATTCATAACACTAAAGATGAGGATGTCACACGACACTTAATGTCAGTAAACCTCTGCCGGCTGGTTTAGCTACAGATCAAAGGCCAAAATATTTTTTCTCTTTTTTTTTTGCTTTTTTTTTTTTATTTGAATGAAACTAAAATTTGCGGATAAACTGAGATTGTCCATTTTGATAGGTTAACTGTTAATAAATCTATTTGAACTAATTCTTGTTTATGTCCAGGGCTGGGGTGCATCCTGGGCAGGTTTCCAGTCCATCGCAGGGCCACGCGGAGACACACAACCACACACTATTAAACTGACCGCTAGGGGGAATTTGGAGTGCCCAGCAACCTAACATGCACGTTTTTGGATGGTGGGGAAAAGGTGGAGTACCAAGAGGGAACCCACACAGGTCCAGGGAGAACATGCAAACTCCTAAAAGATCTCCTGGGGATTCAAACCATGAACCTTCTTGCTGTGCAGCCACCACACAACAAGTAGAATCAGGGAATTCCATCTAACCCCTGACCCCATTCCTTTTTAATTACAGATTAAATTATGCCTTTTGACACTTGTGTTAATCGGTTAAAAATGTGTTGACAGTATTTACATACTGTCACACGACTTTACGCTTTGCTCAGAATAAATGTGACATAGTAACAGAACTATTTATTTGTGTACCAACCTGTCAAACAGGCGACTCAGTTTTTTTTTATCCAATGGAAAAAAAAAGATTATTCAAAGTTAATCTGAAACATAAAAAGTTCAAAGATAACTAAATTAAAGTGAGAGTTTTTGGCCCTCAAAGCGACAAGGCTCTTTGGATCTTTAAGATTACAATCTAAAAATGAAAAAAGTTTAGAACAATTTTTAATTGTGATCTATAACCAACTATTCCACTAATCAACTGACTGGTCAATAGTTCTGCTCACTCTGCAAAGAGAACAGAGAGGCTTTGGGGAAAAACAGTTTGAAAGCATAAGCCAAAGTTATGGAGCCACAGAAATTATTCTAAAAGGTTTGTTTTAAAGTCCCAGGGGTTAGCATCACTGCCTCACAACAAGAGAGATTCCCGGTTCGAATCCCCGGATGAACCTTTCTGTGTTGGCGTGGGTTCTCGCCGAGTACACCCGCTTTTTCTCACTGTCCCAAAAAATATGCATGTCAGGTTAACTGAAGCCTCTTATCGGCCCCTAGGAGTTAATGTGAGTGTATGGTTGCTTGTCTCTGTGTGCGACCTGCCCATGGGCTGCACCCCACTGTGACCCTGCTGGGAATAAGACGGAGATAATGGATGCTTTTAGTACTGCCGGCTCTATTAATACAGCAAAAGGCAACTTGGGTTTTTCCACAGACCTTTAACCTGAGGTCACTTATCAGGCAGTCTCCTCAAAACCAGAGTTACCTCATGAGAGGTAACCTGCTTGGTAACTGTTTGGCAAATTCCTCTCGAGGGTCAATGTGCGCTGCCGTGTGTGTCTTCTCTGTTGACTGCGAAATGGCTGCCGTGTTTGGCGTTTAGCTTCGGCCGACACTGCCCGCCACAGCCATCTTCCCAGCGTTTCTGCAGCCGGGGGAACCCTCGTGAGGCTGCCCCGGCCCCGATTCAAGCCTCGGAGTGACACCCAGCCGTTTCCACTGCTTGGTTCTCTCCTCAAAAATGAAAAAAAATACCTTAGCCTCCTCAGCTGCTCTTTTATAACCGCCCCCCCACCCCCACCCACCCCACCAACTGCATCCTCCTGCAGCTTCACAGGAAGGCCGGGCCTACTCTACATACCAAGTTCAGTGTTTTACAGCTGCCTGTAAACTCATCCTCCACCCAAATTCAAACTCAAATTGAAGACATTTATGGTCTTTGGCTGAGCTATGTGATGAATATCACAGAAACCTGACAAAAGCCCAGCCTAAAGATCCAGAATCACTGAGCCATGTGATCTAACCCCCCAACCCCACCCCCTTTTATATTTGCTGTAATACACCTCCACACAAAATAGGCCTCATGGCAGCGCCGTGCCTCCTTCCTCATCGTCCTGCCCTGCAGCTCATTAGCAGCTGTTGGAGCCCCTGCCTCGGCCGGGATCAGGAAAACCGCGGATAGAGCAGCCTCAGTGCCGCTCCGAGGCCCGCAGCTCATGGATCAAGTGGAGGCTGTAAATACTTTCCCAGGTTATGCCGAGGTCAGTGGAGAGCAGGGCCATTAATGCTTCAAGAGCAACATCCCACTGACCCTGGTCACTGTTCCCATAGCACCCCCCCACCCCCACCCCACCCCACAGGTCCGCCCCACAAAACAAAACTACCAGCTACAAAAAGCAAAATAGCTTAAGGTTTGTGCGGTGAACATAGAATATAATGAGAACAAAGCTAAGGCTGACAGAGCAATTTGGAAAATGAGGAGTCCTGATACTCTGATCAGTTTTTAAAAGGCAAAAGGAAATGATCAGGGGAGGACTATTAATAAAAGTTACAAAAACAATGATGCTTTTCATTATTTGATGGCAATGATTGGATTCATGAAGCAACTACAATAATCAACCTATCTAAAGTGAAGAACCTACAGTGGTTCTTCACGTCATCATTCAAAGCCTCGTTTTTAAAACCGCTCCTATTTTCGACTAAACAAAATGACCCCAGAACACAGATACATTTTCTAAGAAAAGATTAAGTGGTGAAATCTCAGA
This sequence comes from Menidia beryllina, assembly GCA_013363375.1. Classification (NCBI taxonomy): domain Eukaryota; kingdom Metazoa; phylum Chordata; class Actinopteri; order Atheriniformes; family Atherinopsidae; genus Menidia; species Menidia beryllina. The sequence goes on along the minus strand of JABUIW010000034.1, from coordinate 1,260,081 downwards.
TTGTGACTTTTCATACTTCTGAGCTGGCATGTCATTTTGTTTTACCATTGGAAAACCTATTGTTTAACCATTGATCTACCTTAACAGAATCTTTTTAATATACTGAAAAGACACTTTTGGATAAAAAAATGTGGACCTTCCCAGTTTCTTTTTTTTTCTACAGGTATAACTGACAAGCTACATAAAACACGAGGAGAATTTCAACCATATAAATTTTTTATCTTAAAGCACTTTGTTTTGGGTTTTTTTTTTATAAACTGCTTAATGTCTGTGCTCATGCCTTAAAAGACTGAAACTTAAGAGGTGAAACTGAACTGGGGCTGCTGTTCTCTGATCCGGCAAATAAAACGTCTTTGTTGTCTGTGTGGTAATGTGACAGTGCTCACACGGCGGTGTGACTCGCGCTGATAAGATAAGAGAGGGGAATAATCGGAGCGGCTTTCTTTGTGTTCAGCGCGGAGATCTGCGTGGCGTCGCCTGGTGCTGCTGACGGGCCGTTTGGCGACGCTCATCATCCTGACTCGACACGAGCGTTGCCAAGTAACAGGATGAAGGTCAATTGGACTGTAAACCTCTGGAACAGATGAGAGCCCACTACAACGCTGACCTCAGTGGTACAAACACAGCTGTTTACACATTGTCATCATGCTTCTTTTTTCTCTTTTTTGCACAAGGATACTTTCTTTCTGCACCAAATTGATTTTAGAATTAATGCGTTGGCCGTAATAACACATCGATCTCACAAGGACTAATTCCAACAAGAAGCTTAACCGATTAATCAGCTTACAGTCAAACAGAGACGAGCTTACAAGAAGAGATGTAATGCAATTCATAAACTGTTCGACCTGAGGCCTGTAGCAACGGAAGAGTCTTTTACAGTCAAACAACTTAACCTTTTTACAAAGCTTCAGTATATTTTTTCTCTAATTTGTCCAGCGATGATGGCTTAATTGTGACAGAGATATTAGTGGGTTAGCCAGCATTATACATTTTGTCTATGCTTTTGTCAGTAAAAAGGATTTTTACAGACATTCTAACAATGTGAAATCCAAGAGAACATGCGTAAGCTCTTTTAGGGACAGCTGGCTAAATGTAATGAGCAATTTGTGCGTTTTGTGAGTGGAGTTTTTGGTTAATCCTTTCAAAATAAATCAGATTGATCTTTTCTATCACTGTTCACTGAAATAACAGAGTATGATCTTTAAGTGTTTAAAGAAAAATGCACTGAATTATTCCTTTAAAAAGCATTTTTGTGGATAAAAAAACCTTTGAGTTAAAGTCTAAACTATTTCAGTTGTCTCTAAAAACGGCATAAAACTGAAAGTAGAGTCCCGTTTACCACCAAAGGGAAGGAAAAAAACAGGGACATCCGTAAACAACAGGGAAAAACTGGCATTGGTTATGTTTAGAAGTTATTTAAAAAACAGAATGGCTCGATCTTCTTTTTTATGTCGAAATTAATTCTGCTGATTTTACATAGTCTCCCAAACATTCTGTCGGATTTTAAATTTGTGGAAAGCAGGGACACTGTTCAACAAAGAATGCTTAAGGTGATCTTGCTTTATGTCTTTATTTTTTCCTATTTCAATCCTTTATTCATAAGTGGCATTATAAATATATATATATATATATATATATATATATATATATATATATATATTTTGTAAAGGAAAAATATCTTAGACGGTTTTTTATGGTTTTGAGGACATTAAAGAGTTCAGTATAACAACATTAAAATCCCCAGCATGAGGTTTTGATCATTACCAGATGTTTTTATTTGTTTATCTTCTTAGATCAACCTTTTAAGAATCTCAAATCAAATATTCTTTTAAAATATAAAATAGTTAAAGCAGAAACACAAATTAAAATAGCCAAAAATTGGTTAATTAATTAGCCTCAAATTTTGGAAACAAATAATTATATATTAATTAATCCGACTCTTTCAAAACGTCTGATCAAAGACACAAAAGATAACCGAGAAAACCCTTTTTTCTGTAACTTTTCCACTCATTCGTCCTTTTCCTCAACACGCTGGAAAATCCCTGAATCATTCCTTTCATTTTAGGCCAGTAGACAAGAGTAAAAACCATCTGCTGTTGAGCAAGCTGTGACATTCATCACTTTGTTTGAAATGCTAATCAGCTGCTCTCCTGAATCTGCTAAGCCGCCTCCGCCCAATTTCAGATGTAGGATCGGAAAACGACGTTTTCTGGGTTCAGGTCTCGGTGGAACGAACCGACTGATTTGCACTGGTCAACAAACAACGTTACATTTTTTACAATCTGTGCAGAAATATACCTTTTCTACTAATTCGGGGTCTGGCTGAGGGGAGAATGAGGATTACCACCACTGGATTTATTATATTTTCTCTAGAACTTTTGTCGAAAATAAACTCCATCTCCCTCCAGAAAAAGGACAGCTCCCAGTATTTAACTTAAACAATATGTTTTTCCCCAAACCTGAGGTTTGGGGCATTAGATTGCCCTTTTATTTTGCTTTTTAGAAAAAGGATTGTTCTTAATTGTGTCTCCTGTTGGGTTTTTCACAAGAAGGTTTCGATCTCATCACTTTGTCGGTCGCAGATTTGCTGAGAGCGAATCGAGTCGAGCAGAAGAAGAAGAATAAAAAGAAGAAAACAGCAAATGATGGATTACATCTCTGCGTCCCAGCCCTCCGCCCCTCCCACAGGCGGGAGCGGCCACTCCTCCTCTTACTGTACTCCTCTGGCTCCTCATTCAGGCATCACAGCAGGAGGAGGAGGGGGATGGTTCTCCCCCTGTCCCTAACCCACTCGCTGCCAGCCCAGGCTCCTCACCCTGTCCCCGGGGACCGCTCAGGCCTCACCACCAGCAGCCCTGGAGCCGGGCGAGCGGCTGATCGAGCACTTTCTTTCAGCCTAACTGCCGGCTCGTGCCAGCCCGCGACACCCCGACCCCCCCACACGGCTTCCAACAAACACTTAATCCCACCACCCACCCGACCTGCCTCTCTCTTTTCTTTCTTCCGCCGAGTTCAATTATATTAAAACGAGAACACTTCGCTGAGCGGGGGGGGGGGGGGGGGGGGGGGGATTTAAAGATCAATGGAAATTGAGTCTGCTCCTTAAACGTGGTTATGTGGAGGAGCAGCACGGAGCGGGAGCTGTCAGGAGCCCTCAGCTGCTTTGTGGCGGTGGAACAATGGGAGAGGACGACCAGGCTGCAGCAGGCCACACTTTTTACAATTCACCGGTCAGCAAAGGGTTGTCCAGCTGGACGACCACATCTGGAAAATCTGTCTCCTTTCGCAATGGGTTAATATGTTTACAAACAGGGTTGGAATTATTTTCACAGTCACATCAGTGTTTTGCTATCTTCAGGTTTAAACACCTGAAGGACGCCAAAAAGCTCAACTTCTTTACAATTTTATGAAGGAAATAGGAAGTGTTTTTTTCTATTTTTGTGTTATTTTAACTAAACGAATCCCCATGGATTCAACTGTACAGAACATAACATCACCTCTCTAAACGTTTCATCATACTGTGAATGAGAACCTAATTTGGAATGAAAAAAAAACAACTTAACAAAATGGCTGAAAGCTGCCAAGTTCTATTTAATGTATAGTAATAGATTTGTACACGTTTTGAAAATGAAACACTTTTCATATAGCTCTGTCTTTTTTATACAATTATAATATTATTTCAATAATAATAATAGTTTTCATTGCTTGTTAAATGAGAAAGAAATCAGTTAGTTATCTTAAATAATCCGTACTTGAATTTGGTGAAAAAATAGCTGTGTTTTTAAACCATGCAACATATTTAACCTATAGGTGAATTACAAAGGGAATTTGATGGGACGTGATTAATCATAGTTCAATTCATATAGTATCAAAAGACATCATCCCAAAAATAACCTTAGTTTTTTTACATATAAACAAGTGTAATATAGAGTCTAAATATACTAATTTAACGTGATAATTAAGTTTCCCCCTATCTTTTTCCATTTAACTCAACGATTTATAGAAAAGATAATCATGTTTTCCTTTAGGCCCTTTGTATTTTTTGCTTATTAGGTTGATAAGAACACTAATGTCCCATCTTATGATGATAAGTGTGCTGTTGGGGGGGGGGGGTTAGGGTTGAAAGAATTTTAATCTTCCAAGTCAATAAATCTGTGGCACGATGCGGGGCACAGGTTAGGTCTCAAACGGGTCGATATCATAGAGGACCTTCACATCAAGAAACAATAAATCGCTCGAAAGGCCAAAAGAGAATCCCTCCCCCCAATAAAGAGTCCCTGTCAGGCGAAAATCTGCAGGTAGCAAAGAAAACGCCCGATGCAACAAGAGCTCTTTGTTTTTGTTTTTTGTTTGTTTGTTTGTTTGTTTGTTTGTTTGTTTGTTTGTTTTCAGCCTTTAGAGCCTTCCTGTGTTTTTCCGTCCTGTTTTAACGCCGGAGTTTGGGGACTAAAAAAGCTAATGGCTTCAGGGCGTTCTCCAAGTTCAAAAGTTCACCTTTTACGATCTCCCCGAGCCTGACTGACCATCTCCAAATAAAAACATTCCGACCTCGGTTCCCAGCGAGCCCCGCTCCAGCATCCACACACAAAACTCACACTCAAGACGCATGCATTTGTGTTTGTATGTGTACACAAACATACACTCTCACACACACACACACACACACACATATTCATATATATAAATATAAATATATATACACATACAGTCGTTTTTAGGCGGTATTTGTACCTCAGAAATTGTTTAAAGTCACCGTACAGTGAAACGCGCGTGCTTACCACACAGCTGTTATAATTAGGGCTCATTAAAATTAATGCCTCCACGCGCGCGGCTCGCCAGACTTAAGCTAGGTGTCACGCCCGGGACGTGTGACCGGGCCGAGCCCGCTTACCGTTCATTGACTTGGGGTTGCTCCTCTCCGCGTAGTCGAACCCATTCGTCCTCTTGTCTATCTCCATCCTCCAGCGTGGGGCTGAACTCGAGTCAGCCTCGCGTCGCGCCCCCTCGCCGCCTCGAAACACCTCCCCGGGGTCGACGGTGATGTTCGGGGTGACGGTGCTACCGAAGCTGGTCCGGAGTCTGAATCTTTGAGCTGCTGCTGTCGCCCCCCCGTCTTCGTCCTGCGTTTGGCTGCGTCAACACTCGGACCGTCGTTCCATGCCTCACCAAACTGCCTCCAGTCAGCGGGGAATAGCAGGATCCACACCCCCCTGGGGATGGTGCGTTCGAAGTCTGAGCGGAGGGTGGAGTTCAGCAGCTTGAGAACAGAAGAGGTCCCGCGGAGCCTTACTTTTGAAACATTGAGCAAGTGTAACTTGTCGGGTTAATCTATAAGATTAAGAGCCTTCAGTTTCCTTAATGAAATTCAAAGAATGCACTCAAAAGAAAACTTAAAATTGGTTCAGAATATCACAAACAAAGGACACATACGAATGAATAATAATAAAAAACTTTCTTAGATCATCAGATTCAGGGAAATATCACAACATATTCTAATGTGCTCCCTTTTAAACTATGTTAAGAGAGTTTAATCTAGTGAACTTATTCGTCTTTAAATAATAAATAATCAAAGTATGGTTGGGCTACTCCCACATGACCAAAACGCAGCACTGCGGTGCATAGCGCTCACCATAGATGTATACACGTGTACGTATCGATTTGTGGCCTTGCTAAAGGGCATTGTGGGAAATGAAGTATGACAGCATCGCTCTCTACTACACAATGCAGTGAGATTAACTAAAACCTAGCATGCTCGTGTCAAACAATACTGGTAAACACAATTCACTGTTATGCCATGAAATAATGTGGAAAGCAGGTCCATAAGTTCTGTTGTGACCAGCAGAAATTAAGGTTTTGTAGCGTCCTCTGCTGGTGTTTATGCGACCATGAACTAAAGGCTGTTTTCCACCTCACGTAGATACTATTCCGAACCACTAATCACGTCATCTTACCTGCATTTTTCATCAATTTTGGTCATAAGCCTGCGTCTCTGGAGATAGATAAAACAAAAGTAAATTCAAATTATAATGCCAAATGAAAACCAAATGACATTCGACTCGAGTTTGAAACATCTTTAGACGGACAAACCTGCACAAGAACACGGCAACCGTTCACTCCAACCCATACGATGGATTCATTTCACTGCAACTCAATTGCATGCAATCTATAACGCCAAAGGTAAAAATTCAGACAGTTTTAGGATTAACAGCAAAATTGAACATTACTTTATTCTTGGAAGTGACCTAAAACACCAACAACAATGTAAAAATAAAAAAAAGCAGACTAAAGAACAGAAAAAAAAGAACAGCAGGTTACCGTGATAAACTTTTTGTAAAACACAAGAATTATTAAATACAATAAATGCTTTAATCAAAACAATATCTAGAAATGATCCAAATATCACTGTGACCTATTGTCTCGAATAAGCCCACAGCCAGTCATTACAAATCCTGCAAAGCATTGATGAGTGTGGCCCTCCATCCATCCTTTTCCTATACTGCTTATTCCCAACGGGGTCCCTGGGGGTTTGGAGATATCCCAGCTGACAACGGGCAGGGTACACCCTGGACAGGTTGCCAGTTCATCGCAGGGCCTCATACAGACAAACAACCACACACACTCACATTCACTCCTAGGGGCAATTTGGAGTTTCCAATTAACCTGGCATGCATGTTTTGGATGGTGGGAGGAAGCCAGAGTACCCAGAGCCTCCATTTCTACCAGATCTCCCTCCTGAAAATCTGTAGAAACATTTACATCCTGATTCCGTCAAGGTACTGTTTGACAAAATCATGGGATTTTGGCTATGGACATGCACTGATATAGGTTTTAACTTTGGGCAACAGAGCCTTCGATACCACACATCTTTATCAGTTTCTACCCCACATCTCTACATCTGAGTAGATATTGGGCCAATGGTACCACAAGCAAATTAGCTGTTAGGTCCACTCCACTTCCTTATGGCTGTGATTGTCATGAAGCGAGTAGAGAACGCGTTCCCACAAAATGTTGTGGCAGCATAAACTGTTGAACCTCCATCTGTCCAACAGATGTGTAAAATCCAGCCATTTCTTAGCATCAGGCATCCTACCCCTCACCCAAAATTGCATGAAGGAACCATAGACTAGATCCTTATGCTGCAATGTACAGAGGTCAGTGGTACCAGGTAGCACACTGATCTCTTCCTGTACACCAGTAAACCTCTCTCTGCATGTGATAGGTTGATGGGACAGTGCATCTCCATTTGCATTTTGTGAGCCTGAACGGTATTTTACAGTCAAATCGAAAGCTGCCAATTCAGAGACCCACCTCTGCTTCGTTGCTCCAAATTTTGAAGCAGTCAAATGACTTAATGGATAATCATTTGTGAAGACTGTACATTTGTTACCCAGCAAACAGCCCACTTAAGAGATACCAGCTCAAATTTCATAGAGCTATAATTATTTATGATATTCTCGGTGGGCTTAAAAAACGCAGAAGGACGCAACGTACCCTTTTGCTCTAGAGGGAGTGCTGCTCCTCACCCTAAATGACTGCCATCTTCCTCCAAGATAAATGGCTTCTGGATGTCTGCACAGACAAGGGAGGAGTTGTTATCAATGATGCTTTGAGTTTCTGGAAACTCTGCTCACACTCCTCATCCCAGAAGCCACCCTAAAGCTTCTTAGGGGTTTTGTTCTTATTCCTAGGAGGAAGCAGGCAAGCAACGACGCAATTTAAAGGGGTAGCCATGTTTGAAAAACCACAAATTAACCTCCTATAATAACTGGTTAAACCAACCAGACAAAGATAAAATCTTAAAAAAGTTTCCTAAAATCATTTGGCCCTGTTATAAAACTTTACACCACCCATCAGCATATACCAAAACAGTTTAAAAACAATAAGTAGATGGTATATGTGCTCGTTACAAGCTAAACACTGTATTGCTATCTGATGGAAAGCTACGGAAGCACCGCCTGTCAGTGTTTGGTTCAAGACCATGTCTAACACTCTGGCCATGGAAAAATTGACTTATGCTAAAAAGTTTCTACAAAGTATGGGAACAATTTACAGATTTCTTGGAAAGCCAGCAAGATCTACAAGATGCATAAGCTGTATATTTCCAATTTCTGATTTTGCATTATAGATATTGAAAGAGTTTTTGTTCTGTTTAGATTTTTTCTCCTTTCTCTCCCCATTTTTCTTTATTTCTTTTTTCAATATTGTTTTGTTTCCGTTTTTTTATTTTAAAAAAGTATTTTCATTCAATGTTGCTAAACATGTATTTTTAATCTATGTTGTTGTAAAAGTTGAAAAATGTAATAAATAAAATTGTAAAAAAAAGAAATTAAAAAAGTACCTTAAAAACTATTTTCCTCCAAACCCACCACGATCGCAGTCACGGTGCTCGTGAACCCAGCAAACACGGGGCCACTCACAGGAAGTGCACCACCTTTTGGTACCACCTGTTCCATCCACACCTTTTTTTGTTTGTTTGTTTGTGTGTGTTTGTTTATTTGTTTGGTATTGATCATCGTCTACAAAGTATTCCGGTGCAAAGTATTCCTACGGGATGAATTTGGAGTGGAGAGCTCATAGGGGTCATGTGACACAGCCTGTGATAAAATCTACTCCTCGAGCTTAATTCCAAATACATACACAAATCATACCTTAGTCCTTGGTAAACTCGTCCTCTTTTGGTTAATTGAAGTATCAAAGCAGTTCAGCTTTTGAAATTTGAAAAGAGATCTTCAGAGTCAGAGAAACTAGTCAAGGTTTCCAATTGGCCTCAAGGTAAAAAAAAATGGAGGATGTCAGAAAAGTGGCATGTTTTTAAATTGCAACCATTGGCACTAGTGAAAGGTGCCGGGGTGTTCCTGAATCCCTCACAGTTCAATGTTTCTACAGATATGACTCGCAGTTTTTTAACAGAGATCATTCATTTGGGGTGAAAAATGAAAAAAGACAGTGGGTCTCTGTGTGCTTCAACAGATCCACACATGAGCACTGAGTTGGTGGATGAGAGTAAAAGTGAGGAGCTGCTCCTCTTCCTGAAAAGGCTCTTCAATGTGGATGGACAACTGCATTACCCAGAATGCCCTGCTCCACTCACAGATCGATTGAACGTCTCCTTTATGAATGAACGACCTGCAGTGACCAGGTTTAGCTGGCAGGTGCTAGTGTCGATACGCACAAGTATTTTTTCTATCGGATTGTAGTCATACCAAAATGTAATTTCGACACTCCCAACCCCCCCTTGCGCGATGACCCACGTCTTTTAAAAAAAATTGAATTTCAGAACGCAAATGTCTGTTTTGACCCCGTCACGCCACCATTCCTTGGGCCCCAATCTTTCTTCCACTCTTCAACTTATTTTTAAGTAATTATTTATCTTTTGCCACATTTAAATCTGTGCCCCCTCCTTAGAAAACTGTCTAGTTTTTGGTTTCTTGGACATCCTCTGCTTCCGTTCAGCATCTTAGCATTCTCGCAGGTGTTTCCAGGAAGTGCTCTTTCTATTGTTTCATTTATTCTGTGTCATGGAGTTAAAAGTTTGCTTCTGTTTTAGTTTTAGAAAAACGAGCTGTATGCATGATAATCTGTCGTATGGTGGCGCCAAAAACCCTTTTTAGCGCACATGACGGCGCACTGGCAGCACGAATTCTTTTGATCAAAGTAGCTGACGGTGTAAAATTTGGGGCACTGTGTGAACCATTTGCATAAATTGAGAGTAAAAATGGCTCTCGCGTAATCCGGTGTTGTGACTGTCGTAAAAATATGTTTGTTCTTGATCTCTTTCTTTGTGTTGTTGTTGTTTTTAACCCTACTATTTCAGCTCACACTGAGGCGCCAGTACAATAAACTTACGCGTGCGTGTGCGCGCGCGCGCGCGTGTGTGTGTGTGTGTGAGAGAGAACCTATAAACTCCTCCCATCCAAAGAGGACAGCGGTGGGTTGATGATGAGCACTGTCTGTGCGGCGGAAGACGAGCGCGCGGCACGGACGCACAGCGGAGCGCACAGTCCAAAAAACACACCATCCAGTCCACGCGCGTCACGGAAGGATCCTCACCGGCGACAAGTGGAAATGGAGTTCAAATAGGCGCATCCGGTTCTTATCTGACGGACTTGCAGCCAGTATCGCTTTGAAACCCAACACTTCATGCTCACAAACTCAAAGACAATGTGGAGATACGTCAACTTTGTCGCCTGTCTACTGGTTTTGTGCAAGGACGCATCCTCACAGAGCAAGGTAAGAACAAAAAAAACTGCATTTATTATGGATAAATGATTATTGTATGCTCTTTAGCATGTTGGAAACCCAATAAATGCGCGCTATTTAAATCAAATCCAAATCCACTCCAACACTTTTGAGTCTCACAAATGTCACCTGTGCGTCGGTGCGTCCGCCTCAGACAAATAAGCAACTCGGCCAATAGCCTACCCTAGAATCATCCCGTCTAAAGCCGGCAGATGGTGCGGGTTAGGTGTCATTTCTTATGATTCGACATAATCTCCCAATTGAAGGCTGCTGTGTGACGGGGGGGGACCGTAGGCGCACATAATGAAGCCTTTGGCTGCCAGCTCGGTTTGGAGAGATGGCATCCAGTGGGGCAACGGTAATATCTGGCTGCTATTGTTTGCACAGCTGCTGGCCTGCAGTAACCCCCCCCCCCCCTCACTCTCTCTCTTGGCCTAATCCAACTCCAATAACACGCACGGCCCGGGGATAGAACATGTACGGGTTTATTACATGGATCGGGAGCAGGGCGGTTGGCTGTGCGCTCCCTCAGCTGTCGCCTGCTCCGGATCCAGTCAGGGGGGCAAATCTGTGCAGGTCAATGCATATCAAAGCCTCTAAGTAGGAGCAGTGATTGCTATATTAATAGAAAAAGTTAAGAAAACCTGCCTTAGCCCTCTTGACGGCTTTGGATTTGGCTGGAATGATAACTCCTGGGCATCATTAGTTCACTGGAGTGTAAATGTAGTCCAAATGTTTCTTACTGGGGAAAAAACTCAGGTGCAATCATCCTCCCTGGATAGTTTTACCATTCTATTAATGATACAGTCACCACTGCTTTTTATTTATTTTTTTATTTTTATTGTTGCCTGGCTACAGTGCGTTTGACTGTGACAGAGGTCTCTTTGCAGAGCCTGTACATGGGGTCCAGTCTAGTGTGGTGCACCCTCACAGAAGAACCCTCCTAATCCCAAAGGCGTGTCTCAGTTGTGGTCCCCTCTGAAGTCTATTTGCTCTGAAGCTTGTACCTCGTACAGGACAGTGTTGTACCCCTGGTGTCAGTTCTGTAGGACCCTTTTTTTAAAGGTTAGAGATGTTTATATCGGATTATTTCAACATTTCCATTGAGCTGTGATCTTATGATGATCACAATTCCCCATCTCACAACAAAAAGACCATCCTTGTTAAAGATAAATGTGATCTGCCAAAAAAAGGTCCCACTGCCTCTGAAGTCATGACTTCACTGATTCAAATAACAATGATTAATTGACCATTCTTGTCTTTTCTTTTCTTTTCTCAATTAAATTAATGTGCACATACAAATGTTTACTATGAGAACATATGTGCGTACATTTTAGTCCTTTAGATGAAAATGTGTGTCTGAGGGTCCAGTAATTATTAGTAATGAGGTATAGTTGAGAGAGTACCTCCTATTTATGACTGTGTGGAGCCTAGCCTTGAGTATTAATGCACTCATTGCCTTCTGTGATATATATATATATATATATATATATATATATATATATATATCGTCCACATACAGTCTTGTTAAGCAGCCTTTTCTATCCCCTGTTCACCAAAGTTGTCAAACTATGCAAAATTTAAATTGTAAATAAAAACGCAACACCCTGCACTTGAACACAAATGGTCAAAAGTGATTCAGAATCTGCAATAAGTTGGATTTGTGGCTCCCCAAAATGATCGTTTTTAAGCAAACAGGCTCCAAAATACTTAAACTGGAGAGCCATCGTTTTTAAGAATGTGACCCCGCTGATAATCTGCTTTTAGCAAGGTTTTTTTAAACAGTGAATTATGAGTGAAGAGTGGGAGGGCAGATGCAGCAGAGCAGAAACTGACTGCCTTTGAGAAATGCGTGCAGACAGACGTGATTATCCATAGTCAGCCTTCCACTATTTTAATTGAAACAGTAAAGTAAATGTTGCATGGCATGTTCAGTCTTACACATGGCACGACTTCTTCAGACTCTAGTTGGTCTAAACCGAACGAAACACGTTTCTCCTTATGATAGCTTTACTAAAGACAGTCTATGGTCAGAAGAATCAGATTCAGGAATCAAACTTTGCATGCTTGGGAGATCTTTAGTTTACTGTGTGCCTGGAAAGTTTTCTTGAAATAGTCAGATTTCTCTCTTTCGACATCTGATATTTTTTCTGTTGGTGATGTCATGAGATCTAACTATGGAGCATCAGCTAGGTTCTAAAAACAGTGTTACCTTAAAACTGTTTATGTATGATAATATATCTATGAAAGGTTGATATCTGTTCATATCATATCAGTTTAAATGTATTGATTTGATGTTTTAACTAGATCTCACCCATAGTAATAGTAGCTGTATCTTTATTTTATTCTTTTTCGGTTTAAAAAAATGCTGTTTTATTCCTTAAACGTGCTACTTATTGGATATCGGGGGGCTGGAGCCTATCCCAGCTGACATAGAGAGCACACCCAGACCCCGGGTGTCCAGTATGTACGTCCAGATTACACCCTGGACAGGTTGCCAGTCCATCACAGGGCCACACAATAACCACACACCCTCAGAGGGGCAATTCAGAGTGTTCAATTCACCTAATCTGCATCGGTTTGAATGGAGAGAGGAACCCATTGTATACAGAAGGAACCCGCTTAGACACAAGTAGAACATGCACACTCCACACGCAAAGACCCCCGGTCCCCCAGGGATTTAAACCGGGAAACCACCACACCACTGTACCTCCCAAATAAAAATAAGAATGCAGTTTTTATATCGTGACAATCAAAATGATCATTACTATTGTTATTGGTAGTTGTAGTGAAGCTAGTAGTTGTGTAGATATGTTTCAGCCCCATGTGTATTTCTTTATTACTTGTTCAAGGATTTATTTGGATGAAAACGGCTTCTGTTTCACCCGTTTAGTATCAGATTTGTCAGTTTTCCCTAAACAGCAGAACCAACTTTTTTTCCTCTTGTGGAAAAAAAAATCAATTTCATCATGCGTAATGCTTCACATAGTTTCCTGTAACTTATACAAAATCAATGATGTGCTATTTCCCTTTTTATGTCTGCATCCACTGTTGCCATTTTTTACTTTACATCATTACCAGGGCTGGTCTGTTCATGCCAGTGCCCATGATGACACATGACAGCGATGTGTTTTTTTTTTTTAGTCCCATGACTGTGGTAGACGTGGTTCTGGTCAGACCCAAGGCAGTGGCGTTAATGAGAGAAGCAAAGTCTGCTTAGTGGAGGAGATAAAGGGTTCAGTGGAAACATTTGCACAAGACCGGTGTATCGGTTGTAGACAAACCGTACGGCAATCAGCGCGAGGTCAGCCGGGGTGCAGGACGGAGACCAGAGACAGGGGGGGTCCTAATCTGTCTGAGTGACACTCAGATGTGAAGAGTTGCAGCTAGCAGCTAGCAGCTAGCAGGTTCCTCTGTTGCATCCCTGTCTCAAACGAGGTCAGATGACATATTGTCAGAGCACGTTATGCCAACAAAAGTTGCCTTAATTGGGCGTGTCACATGGATCTTGATTAAGTGTCTACACATGCAGTGTCAAATTCATATTTGTGGTTAAAACACAGCTGCTGGCCAACAGAACTGAGATTTTTCTAATCTTTTAAGCACTCATTTTTAAATCTTTTTAAATAGCAGGGTTATATGACTAAGTATTCCCAGTTTTGATAAATGTAATAAATAAGTTTAGAAGCTAGAGCCCTGTTTTCCTTGCTGTGTGTGTGGTTGTGTGTCTCTGTGTGGCCCTGCGATGGGCTGGAAACCCGTCCAGTCCAATATATCCAAGCCCTCAGTTCAGTAGAATAACCTTTTTTAGTAAGACTTGAATCCCCCTTTAAACCCAATTTCTTCATTTTCTAGGACATTCTTAGTGTGTACTGTACGTTTAGCATTCGGCTAAATAGCTTTGGTGCTTTCCATGCAAAAGTTTTCTCACTATGTTTCTTCATATTCTTACTCAGAGCTTAATGTGGAAATCAGGAAGCACCACACTAGTGGGTCAGGGGGCAACACTTTTTACAATCTTCAGGCATCACTAATTTACTCTGTGACCATTTTTCTTTTCCTAAGGCATGGTTCAGCATCCTTTAGACTGAAGATAAGTCCAGCAACTTTGCAGATGAAAGGGGATTCAAATACAGATGTCACTTTGCTTATCTCTGCCAGCAAACTTTTGCATTCAGTGCATGACTCATGTCTCATATGGCTTACCATGAAATTGAACTTCTGTTTTTTACTCGGATGAAAAGAGAAGATGTTTGTTAAAAATAAGCCTTAGTAGTATTTGAGTTGGAAGTTAGAAAAGACAAGCAGAAATCTGTTTATCATTTTTAGGTGAATGTGAGACTCTTTTGTGGTCAGTTGCTGAGATTTATTTTAGGCTAATCTGTTGCCTGCAGGAAAACTCCAGGAAGTGAGTGTGATGGACCAGGAATTAATTCCCCATAAAACCACATTATGTTCAAACAAAGGTTCTAGTTTTGAACTTTGGTTTTAGTCAGACGCTGCTGTATATACAGACACTGTGTGTGAAAGTTTCTGAGGAAAATGTTCTTACAATGCTTAAGAATACAGGGCCTAAAATAGAGTTTCCTCATTTTTTGTTAAATAAATGTTTGCAGATAAATACATTAAACACTTTGTTTATCACTGAAGGGAAGACCTAATAAACATCTGTTTTAAGAAGTCATCTGGGGAAAAGGCATTGGCAGTCTGAGTCATTCCACTCATGTCTGAGGTCACCAAACACACACTAGTGATTAGGGAAGTGTTCCTTGTGCTTATGAATGAGTTATGGTAGTGAATGGTTTTTATTAGGCAACCAAGCTGACAACTTGATTGGATTTATTTTGTTGGGTGAAAAGATTAATCAAAAACCTTTCAAATTTGTTATTTGTGTCACAGTTTGTTTTCTTTTTCCTATGGTTTCACTAAAAAACTTGTTATTTGCTGTTTATGAAGTCATTTATCGGAAATTAAAGGCCCGGGTTTGTCGGTCTGTGTGTAGTTTGTGTTCCGCTATGTGATACAGACACTGAAAGCTTCAAAGTGTGTCTGGAGACATAAACAGACTCATCAGGAATGTGAATGTGTATCCCCAAAAGCGGCGAGTGCTTGATACACCGTTCCGCAAATTAACATCCCTTTGCTAATTCCAGTGGTTTTGACTGAGTCAGTGAGCTCACAATTTTACTATTAGATCCGGGCCCATAATGAAACTCCTTCTTATCACAGTGATCATCTGTACAGTATCACAATATGTCTGTTTGTCATGAGTTTACAAATCAGGTCGACTCTTGGACTGGAATTTGCACCCGGATGTGGATTCTAAAAGGATAGGACTTCATCTAAAATGAGTCTTTTTGTATTTTTTGGAGGCGATTCAAATTTGGGAGTGGTTCAAACATATGAAAAATAGCTACAGGTCACGAGGGAGCTTTTTTTTTTGTTTTGTAGGAAGGCTTACATGCTTGCTTTTTTTACCACCAGTTGTAACCCTCATCACCGGCTGATATAGCCCTGAAAAGGAAGGATGTCCTCGTTTGTATGGACACGGATGCTGAAACAACAGGCCAGGACTACCAAAACACCGTTTTAAACGCTGTAGCAAGTGAATACAGCTGTCTGTTGTGTAACACACGTTGTGTTTTTCTAGCACTTCTGAGCACAACTGGGGTTTTCCTTCATCGCTGTCAGGGTACATTAGCGGTCAAAGGCCGCCGCGGTCGATCTAATTGAGCTCCCCGCCGAATGCAGACTGTCTTCCTCCCATTGCGCAGACACGAGTTCTCGTGTTAGCCGGGTTCTTGTTTGACCTGAAACTTGACCGCGCTCGAAGGGGTCGAATCTCAGAGCATTGGCTAAACGCTCCGTATCGTTAATTATGGCCGTTCCTAATTGCGCGGCCCGCTCTCACGCTGGTAGGTGAGTGGAGCATAAGATGCGGAGCGGTTAGGAATGCATACCAGCACATAGGATCTGACAGGAGGAAGCAGCAGCTGCACAAGCCTCTTCCAAATCTCTTGTCTGCCGAAAAGCCAATGAGGTAATGTCTTTGCCCTTCTGGAGAACAAAAAAAAATACAAAACACCAACCTAAAGCAACCTAAATCGGCTGCTCGTTAATAGTGGTCTGCCTTTGGCCGGGGCTAAACGGTTGCAGCTCGGTGGGGCCGTGGCCATCGCCTCATGTATAGGAGTCTAATCTGCTAATCCGCCGTGTTTTCATGTGGCTGTAGCGTTTGTCATCCAGCTGCCTTTTCACTTGACATGGGTCAGGATTTGCTTGGCTCCTCACACAGGAGTCCTGCCCCAGTATCAGACCCCCCCCCCGAGCACGTCTGCTGTAATGGAAGAGAAGGCTCACACCCCGCCCTCCACCGTCCCCATCACTCGACCCGCATTCCTTCGCTAATGAGCCCCCACCACCACCACCGCTCCCCCCCCCTCACCTTCCCTAAGCCTGCAGCTGGACTGCCCAAAGACATCCAAAACTGTGTAAAAATCGTAACTATGGGAACCAATCAAATATTACGACACAAACCGCCTCGTTCCCACGTCAGATGCCTATTACACTCCATTTTTAAACTAGAGCTATGTAATCTACAACTACAAGTTAGAAAAAAAAGGGGTTGTCTCACACTTAACTTTATTTCAGTTTTTATTATCCGTCAATTATGTGTCATTTTAAGCCTGCAACATATTTTTTTAAAAGCTTTTGGAGGTTCAATCTTTGCGTGTTATTCTTTTTCACTATGCAAGACCTCAAAACTTGTCATAAGATGTGCCACGGTACTTTTTCAGCATTGATATATTCGTATTTTTTTGTTTTTTTTTCGTATTGTGTGCATGTCTTGTACAGTTGACCCTTCGGAGTTGCAGCCCAGTTCAGCATCTGCTCTCTCGTCTTCCACAGACAGGTTTTTGTCATTTTTGCAGAATGTGATCAAATATTTTCTTGATGAAAAATCCACGGAGGTCTCTGGAAAAGATTGCCTTGACAGCCACATGTGTTAAAATCCCTAAAATCCTGTAGAAGTTTACTTTTCTGACGCCTTCACTCTGGATTTTGGATATTGGTCACGGTGGCCTCTTTTTTTAGACACTGTAGTAGTAAAAGTAGTAGGAAAGTAACACTGTATTGTGGTGCTCAACAGAGGTTTCTCACAGTAATCGACTGTACAGTTCAAGATGTTGTGGCTTTGGGTGCTTTGGAGATTGTGGATGCCCAGCCTTCCACTTTTCACAGATTGACATTATTGTATAATTATTTAATAGTTTTATTCTTTTTTCAAAGCAAATATGCAACTAATTAAAGTTTTGGAAACTTTTGGAAACCTTTTAGAGATTTTCATCCCCATTTGTTGACAATCTGGAGATTATCCACTACTTACTCACCAAATCGTGATGACAATAACTTTTAACCTTCTATTCCTGACACAAGGCTTCGCTAATGGTTCACACAGGATGATAATTGGACCAAAGGATTTATTTTTCTAATAGGAGGATTATCACCTCATTTGTCCAGCCATCCATTTTCTATTCTTGCTTAAATCTGATTTAGGTCCATGGGGGGCACTGGAGTCCATCCCCTCTGCCATTGGGCAAGAGGTCAGATACACCCCACCCCTGACTGGTCACCAGTTTATCACAAATAGAAGCAAAGAAGTATACGCATTCACTCTTTAGGCCAACTGAAAAAAGAAAAACATCACAAATAAATCTAAAAGTCATGTGTCAGACTGCAAGAGGAAGCTAGAGTCCATGCAAACATAAAAAAAAAAACATTTGCTAGGATTTGACCCATGAGCTGTCTTGCTCAGAAGCAACAACGTCTTGCAGCCCTGACCTAAAGTCTTCAGTGACACATAGGCAGGACTGTTTTGTAGATTTTACAGGTCTCTAAATCTAAAAGGGGAGAGACAGGCCAAATCTCTGTCAACTCCAGTCCCAACAGCCATTAGTCTTAATAAAGAGCTGAAAAATATAATATAATATAATATAATATAATATAATATAATATAATATAATATAATATAATATAATATAATATAATATAATATAATATAATATAACAGTATATTATATTCTACGAATTAAGGTGTACAGTTACAGACTTACAAAATGATTTACAGAATTTTTTGTAATTTATTTACATGATAGCCCATCTCAGCTTCTTAGGGGCAATTTGGAGTCTCCAATCAATTTAACATGCGTGCATCAAACATAAGGAATGCAGTCTTTCATATAAAAGTTGAACCACTTTACGTTTATTACATTACTATTTATTATATTGTGACATCATCTTTATGTTTCTTACTTTAAAACTGACCTACAAGTGAGGAGTGTAATGATTAATGCACTAAATTAGCTTGTGACAGGCTTTATTTTGATATATTGATTAGTTATAAAACACTTAATGGGATTTATGTGGACATATAAGATATCTGTGATTTATTTAGTCATTTTCTTTTGCAACTCCACTGATCAAGGATGTGTGTTTGATAAGTCGATTGAAGCAAGTATCAAGTATCATTCGTACATGGAAAACATGTTTTCCATAATGGAAAACAATAAAGCTGTGCCCTGGCATGTAACAGAAAATGTCACATCTTGAATTTAATTATGTTACTTTGAATATATTCAAAGAGTAATTATAGTAATTGAGAGTAATGGCCCATGGAGTGAGCAGAACGTTTATGCAAAATTAAGTTACATTTTCATCAATTTTCCTTTATCTATTTGTCTCTTTGTCTTTCTTGGCATGGTTCACAAATCTCATAAGTCAAAAAGCATAAGATGAGAGATGAGAGGCACAAAAAACATCCAATTTAAAGAAACTGTGCTAAAATCTAATAGTTTTTTCATTGAAGTGTTTTACTTATGGAAATTAGACCACTTTTAGCTGTCCTGACTCTTCTGATTCTCTTTGGAGATCAAACTTCTGTGGCCTCTGTTCTATTATTTCACTCTTTAGATCACTAAACCTCCTAAAATCACCTCTAGTCTAAGCGTCCATTTGTTCATAGCAGCTATTGAGCTAGCAAGGCTGTGAAGTAAGGCATCGTGGATTTATGCAGGTATGAGAATCGTAGGGAACTCTCAGCAGAGCTCCGTCTGGCAGCTCCGCATCACAGCCTGAACGCTTTATGAAATGGGCCATAAATCTGTCTGGCCGAATTCTTGTGTGAGAGCACATCCCCGCCTTACGTTAGCCTCCTACAAAGGAAACGTGCCGAGTACCAACTTGTGCTTCCACGCATTGTCTCCTGTTTATAAAGCAAGTCGCCCTCTGCCAAAGCTCCTGTCGTCACCCATGGGTGCCAAAGACTCACAGTTGAGTGAGCTATGCTTCTTTTAGAGGCTTTCCTCTTTGTCACAACAGCCAACTTTCAAAAGTGGGGAAGCATGTGTTGTTTTCTTTTGAAAATCACTTTCCTTCCTATGATTCAGACAGCTGATTAAGGATTAAGGCATCAACATATGGCCACATTTGAAGGGTTTATTTGGATTGAGATCCATTACGAATGGCACTGCTATGCAAGATGGATTTCTCTGGTACATCTAAAAGGTACTCCCCTCTGTCTTTCAGATCTTCGGGGAGACGGAGCCTGTCCGGATGACGTCGGAGGGCTCCGACTGCCGCTGCAAGTGCATCATGCGGCCCCTGAGCAAAGACGCCTGCCTGCGGCTGCGCAGCGGCAGCGTGCGGGTGGAGGACTTCTACACGGTGGAGACGGTCAGCTCGGGCTCCGACTGCAAGTGCTCGTGCACGGCCCCGCCGTCCTCCCTCAACCCCTGCGAGAACGAGTGGAAGATGGAGAAGCTGAAGAAACAGGCCCCCGAATTGCTAAAGGTGAGGAGACAGAGCCTAAAGCAACTATATTTAAGGTCACTGTAACTGCATAGGCCTAGATTTACTGTTTGTTTAGTCTGTGTTTGTTGGTTTATTTGTTTTTTACACATTTTACACATTTAAAATATAAGTTAATGTAATTTTGATACCATCCTGGCTCCAACTCTTCAAAGGGGCAGTTTTGGGATCACATTTTTTGTAAATTTAGTCATTTTTCTGCAAGAATATTTGTCAAAATATGGATTTTCCTGACATAACACATTGCTCCTTTATTCTAGAAGTTCAGACTAGATAGTCTTGAAAGTCTCACTAGCAATTAAGCACAGAAATGTCTTCACTTACACAAAGGGCCATGTTACTTTTGCAGTTGAATTCGTCAAACAGGTAGAGAAACTAAAACACTATTTTTCTTATGAATCATACTAATTTTAGCAATATTTTGGCACATAATTGTGTTAGGTAATTTTTTCTTTCTATGTGTTGATTCATGCGGTCTGTAGCTCGCCAATCAAACATTAAACCTGATCCTAACCACAACTTAATTGAAACCCTAAGCATAAAACTCAGTTTTGACCCTTAAAAGAACACATTTATTTTTGCACAAAACGCAATAGATACCACAAGTATTTTTGTCTCGTTATTTCAACCTCATGCTTACAGAAAAGTAGCTACATTTATTTATGCGACCACCCTTTTCACATATACAGCGTAAAATAAATGAACCCCACAAACAACAACTGGAACCTCTGGGTTTTGCAGCAGTTTGGATGCTGTGGATTTCGTCACTGATAAATCATTCCACTTATTAAATCTTCATTCAGCAGTTCATAATAACATCCAGATAATTTGCATCAATCGACAAATAACTTCCTCTTGAGCTTCTAAACTATTGATTTGATTTACTGTCCCTTTCATTTCTGATCTTATTTTTTTTAGATTGATCTTATACCTCAAGAAACTTTCTGTTTCTCTAAACATAAAAATCCTAACTGCTGTGTACTGTAGCTGAAAAAGCTCAAATGAATCATTATTCCAAACAACATTACTTCCAATTGACAACACTGTCCTTTAAGAAAGAAATTAAAATTAAGATAAACAAACTAAACCTTCATACTTACAGCATATTTTAGTTTTTCACAATAAGGAGACGAGGCACACAATGAGACATAAGATCTAGACACAATCTATGTAATAGACTTATTTGAATGAGAAAATCCTACTGAAAATGAAAGATGAGCCATATTTAAAACTGATTCGGGCTAAACTGAAAGCTCCAAACGGGCAATTTAGCCGGATATAAATGTCAATAGAGGCAATCGGTGCGACGTATATCATCCCAGCTCAAATAAAGCCGTCAGGTCTGCGTTTACGAGATGATAAATGATTCTGCTTCTCTCCTTTCATGGCCTGAACGACCAGCTTCAGTCTATGGTGGATCTCCTGGAGGGAACCCTCTTTAGCATGGATCTCCTGAAAGTCCACTCCTACATCAACAAGGTGGTCTCTCAGATGAACACACTGGAAGAGGTATGAAAAACCCACCGACGGATTATTTCCAATAAATATTCGCGCCTGAATTTGTCCACTAAGTGACCGCAGTGACTCTTATTAAAGTTGTCTTTAATGCCGTCTCGCAGACAATCAAAACTAACCTCACCAGAGACAACGAGTTTGTCCGCGACAGCATGATGAGTCTCACCAACCAGTTCAAAAGGTACGAGAACTACTCCAACATCATGATGAGCATCAAGAAGGAGATCTCCGGCCTCAGCCTGCAGCTGCTGCAGAAGGACTCCTCGGAGAACAGAGCACAGGTCCGAGTCAGCTTTCATTCTCAAGCTTTTACGGAAAATAACACGGGCAGTTCGAAGAAATTGTACATTTGTTGACGAATTAGATCACGTGTCATGTGACCCGAGAGACAATCAACAGTGGCTGAATTTTCCACCATTTTCCACCATTTTTTAAGCTAAAATCTTTTCCCCCGCGACCCTATTAGGAAATAAGCATTAACGATAATGGATGGATGGATGTAAAAATAGAGTTTTGAAATCAGTTTGATTCTTTATTGTTTAAAAAAACTGACTGTTGTGATGTTATACAATCTACATTTTTAATTGTTTTACCAAAGGAATTTTCATCTAGTTTAGAGTCTTTTTGATAAAAGTCTTATATTACCATCCATAAATTGTTGAATCAATTTTGTTTTGCCACCAATCAGACCTTTAAATTGTACCGTAGAAAAATCTGTAAAGGCAAACCTACATGTGATCAGCCTCTCAATGTGACATTATAACAAAGAGATTTAGAAAACATTTAGTTGTGATGATTTAATGTCGCTTTCATATAATTGGGATCACATCTCTGTCTAAAACACTCAACCTACTGCGTATTGAGATGTTGCCATGTCTTTGCAGGACACCCGTGATGAGAAAAACAAGACTGGCGTCAAAGTCCCAAACAAAAAGACCCCCGCCGCCAAACCCCCTCCCAAGCTCCCCAAAGAAAAGCCAGTCAAGCCAAAGAAAGAGACCTTCAAACCGGCCAAACCGGTCAAGCCTGACCCTACGGCCAAAGCCAAAGTGGCCGGGAACCAGCCCGGCGTGGTGAGGGGCATCACATACTACAAGGCCTCAAAGGCCGATGAAGACGAGCACAGGGGAGGTGAGTTCCTGCGCTGTCCCGGTCTCGTAGTGTGTTCACTGAAAGCTACACCCATTCAGCCTAAATAAACAAAGTGCTCGCACATTAGCCGAATTCCCACACCCATCTGTGGGCGATCGTTTGCGTTTGATCTGCCGTGGCTGTGTGTAAAATGTTGCAGATTTGTTTCTTCAGCAGTCTCTTCGGAGCCCACATGACACTTCGCTGGATCAGAACGAGCCAGATTTATCGAACCTAGGGGTTTTTGTTTTCTTGATTTACTTCGTTATTGCAACGGATACAATCTCTGGCGGATTTTATGCACTCTTATGTAGGACAAGGCTGTTTTGTTGCAGTATACCATAGATGCCTCAAACAATGAAACATCAGTTCTGGCCTTTTCAGCCGAGGTGGTCCGATTAGCTCTGATCCCAGAGGGAAGAAAATCCTAATCTTCCACCGACAAAATAGGAGGATCCGGCGGAATGTTGCATCAATACCCTGCTGCCATGTGCATGACATGGCTCTGCGTCACTCACAATGAAGCACGGGGACCATTTTTCCCTCGCGGGGAGACAAATTTCCTGAGTCCTTTCACTTCGCATCAAATCTAGACGAGCAAAAATAAGCTTTAAACAGAGCACACACACTTGAGGCTTTCAGAATGGGTGTTCTGCTTTAGGCGGGAATCTGCCAGCCACAGTTGTCAAATCACTGAAACTACTACTTTGGCATTTCCATTATCTGTAGCGAAAAGCGTGCTGTGGAAATCCTTACTTATCCACCAGGGTCGAAAGGTCTTAAGGCTTTTTTTTTTTTTTTTTTTTTAGCCACTCATTAAATTTAGCTCCACTCCATGAGATGGTACTTCATTGTGGAAAGTGTTACACATCCATTTTAACACTTGCAACATTACTCACGCAGGAGCAAAAAAAAAAAGCATAAAAAAGAAGAGTCATCATCTTACAACAAGAATAAACTTGAAAGCTCTCATCATCTCATTGTATGTATGAAAACACATAAAATATCTTATTTTTTCAAAAATGCAAACAGGGAAAAAAAGGATAATTGTGCATGCGACTAACATGAAAATACATGTGGACATTTTTGGTTTTCTAGCAGAAACATGAAGAAGTCTTACAGTGTTAGAGCCTTAGCAGTTCAAATGTGATATTATTAATCTGTGATGTTAAAATATGTGAGGAAAAAATATCCCAAAAAAGATTTGAAGAGACAAATCTTCAGGTTAACCCAAAGCTGGGCTTCCTTCAGAGGAGACCATTTGTGCCACAGGTGGACATAGATCAACAACCGGTCATTGGTGCTGAATATTCAAAATAACTGAGCCACATTTATGACAGAAGCAGCTGCTTTTGACATATGGTACTTTTAATATGATTATGCTAGATGGTTTTCAGAGGGGACTCAATTCCAGCTCAAGGGATGGCTTTAAAACACATTTTTTTGTTGGTCATATTCCTTTTTAGTATGTTATTGTTCCATCTTTCATTCAGTTCAGATCAGTTTTAAATGGGAAAAAACAACAGTAGGAATAATACAGAAAAACGTTGAGGTGATACCAATAAGATAACTGCCACATTTCTGATATGAAACGTAATCATCAAACTAGAAAAACAGCCCTTAGAGCAATAGATCCAAATTCAATGCATCCTTGTGCAAGTAAAAAATGTCACGATGAATTGGATATGTTAAATATGATGGCTAAAATAACAATAAGCAAACAAAAATGTAAAAATACAGCTTTTATAGCTGTAATAACAGAATCCCTGTTGCTCTGAGCCAACAGTACAAATCACCACCTCTAAAATCACCCAAGCTGTAAATTTTAGGGACAGGGAAAGCAGTTTTCTGCACTTGTGTGTGGAATTCAGTTTTAAGTGTCAAATTGTTGCTTTGTTACATCTAAATCCAGTAGCATTTTGAACTCATTTACACTTGAATGGTTCATTGTGAAAAAAGAAATCTTTGAAAATCATTTCCTTTTACTGTCATCATGTCCATGTGCTTGCAGTGTGTTTGTCAGGAAGAAGCTCTGCTTGTGTAGCATTCCTGTCCCCTCACATCTGTGTGGCAGAACAGAGAATACCGTACCCAGAACAGTCAGAGCAAAACCACAGAAACAAAACGTTTATGCCGTGAACTCATATGCTCGAACAATGGCACTTTGCACTTTATTGGATTTGCACAAGATAGTTTGCACATTGCTTACTGTGCACACTCTGTAAGTATGTAAGTATGTATGAGTGAAAAAGTTACATTTGTTAGAACGTGAGCATTTCAGAGCAGCAAATTCATTATTCCTTTCAAGTAATAAGACATCTTATAACAATCTTTTCCTTTTTTTGAGAGGAGGGCTGGACATGTTACAATAAAAGAAAAACTGATAGGATACAACAATCTTTCCTAATTACCACAGAAAAAAAATAATAATATAATATATATATACATATATGACATTATTTATATATAATAATATTATAGAATAATTATAACATATATATATATATATAATAATAGAAAAATAAAAATAATTTCCCTCTGGGATTATTAAAGTATTTCTGATTCTGATTCTTGCTGTATTACCCTACTGTGATCATGGTCATTCCTACAAACTCCCACACATGGATCTCGATATCTCCACTTAAAGCTGTATTTGCAGCTTAATGGACAATCTGACACGAATCTCTTGCAAATCGAAGGTTTGCATTGCCGATGCATCACCTTTGACTTGAACTCCTGGAACAAAACTGCTTCACTCAACTGTTCTAATTCACTGAGTAAGGGACAGAAATATCCTTATTCTCTGCTCATCACTCTGCCTTAAAGTAACCATCGCTAACAAGATCACGAAGCAGCTGGTTTCAGCTATAAAAAGCCGACAGTGCTACTCTGTTCTGCCGGGTCTCAGCCTCAGGACTGTCTGTCCCTGTTCGGCCCGCTATATTTTGACTGAATACTACCTTTGTTTAGTCAATTTTCTTTCCTCATTTCATTCTCCATCCTCTCCTCCCTCTCAGACCACTCGGCCAAAACGTACACGGTCCATCACGTCACAGAAGAGCAGTCTGAGGACGGGGGGGCCGAGGTTATTCTGGAGGCCGTGGAGGCGACCATCTCCGCGCCCGTCCAGACCACCGAGGCTGACCCAGTGGTCCACCCAACGACCACCAGCACAACCACTACCAGCACAACCACCACCACTGCTGGCAGCACCACCACCCCTGCCGCAGCCACCCCCACAACCGCCCGCGCCCGGGGCACGCCGGCGCCGCCCGAAAGGCCCGCCCCGACCATCGTGCTGACCCTGGACAACTCCAACAACAACAGTCGGCCCAGTCTCCACCGGGCAGGTGCGTGCCCCCCCCCCCAGGTCGGGAGATCTCAGCCTCCGGGACCCCGGGCGTGAAATCGATTCAAGCCCCACGATAAAGTTAAGCCATTTTTCCCAGGCCCCCGCAGGTTCAGCGTTTCCGCTCGTTACTTTTTCCAGGAAAGATCCTCAACTGCGAGGGGACCCTGGCCTCCATCGAGCAGCCGGAGAAGCAGCACAGCTACGGGCGCAACGAGGGCGCCTGGATGAAGGACCCCCTGGCCAAGGACTCCAAGATCTACGTCACCAACTATTACTACGGCAACAACCTCGTCGAGTTCCGCAACCTGGACAACTTCAAGCAAGGTGCGTGTCAACTGAGGTTTTACAATCATATGATATGATAATCATATGATAAGCACTAACTTGTGCCTTTAGCATTAATGTATGTATTGTAAAAAGCACAACATGTTCTACACGATTTCTGTATTTAAGTTTGATGTTAAGTCCCAAAGCTAAAAAAAAAAAATCAGTCGTACTATTATTTGGGAGTTGTGGGCCTCGTTCACTAACAGATTCTCCACAGCTTCCTGTGAAATAAACAATGGAAAGAAAAAGGTTTGTACTTTTTCTTTCCACTAGCAGCCACTGCGAACTTCAGCTGAATACCACATTACGTTTGTGTTTTTGCTTTCGTACAGTTAGGCTAACTTTAACGGCCGCTTCTCTCCCAAACACAATGTTCTCTCTTTATATGTTTTCAATCAAAACATGGCTTGATATTAATTCCGGCCGAACATCCAACATTGATCCAATCTGCGAGGGGGCCTTTGTCTTGGTCGTTTCATAGCTTTCTTTGGTTGGAAAAAGTCCATTCCTTCCGTGTCCAAATCAGCTGAGGAATTGGATTACACTTTTCTAGGAGAGTTAAGATGATCTGTGCTTGTGGGACTGGGCATGTTGATCTTGATATGTTTGGACAATGGGCTTTCTAAATGCATTTACATGCAAGGCGTCCCGTGGTGAGGTGAGCACACAGCTGTGTGCGGATGACTTGGTATCTTGGTGAGTGGCGGTGACTCCCGCTGTTCCTTGACATGTGCTTTGGCCTTTCCTTTGAACTGAGCACAGCAGAGGGGGATTAAGAGTATGGGCTGGCCTTAGGCATGAAGCTAGTGTGTGATTTGGCGTGGGGGTAAGCGGGTTCTGCTGCACAATATTTTTGCTACTCGCTGGACTTCAGTTATCATTGTTATCTACATCAGACTTCCTGAGGTTGGGAGGATTAGGATAGCAGATAGGATGTGATTAGAAAATGACACCTATAGTACAAAGTGTGTTTTTTCAGGGGTGAACCCCTAAACAAACTGTATCACTCTCATGTTAAGCCAATGTGCATACAGTCTGGTGTTGTAAAAACACAAGCCTTTACAAGAGCAGCTCCATTTTTCCAATTCGTAGTAAATACGGCTTAATCTATGAGTTAGTCTGCAGTATCCAGAAACGGTATCCTTTTGAATGCGATAATGAGCAACTGATCGCATAATGACCAGCTTATTACACAACTGGCTGTATACAAACGTATTAAAGAAATGTACGTTTATTAAAAAGGCTTCATTGCTTTCTGTTTCAGACTTTGCATATGTTTTAAAAGGCTGTATTTTAGAAAGTTGACTGGAATTACTTATATGAATGCCATGCTATGCTATAATGACAAAATCTTTTAGCTCAGATTTTATGATACTGTAGGTCAAAAGAATTCAATTTGGCAGTTTTTACTAAATTTCTGGGAGCATCTTAATAACTCCCAAATAGAAGAAGCACCTTATTTACAAACCAGAGTGCTCGTTCTGGCAGATCATAAATGACACGTCACAACCCCACAATATCGTCTCCATCTTATTTAGGCTTAAATGAGGGACAATTTGATTTTGAGCTTGCTTTAAGTTAATGTAAATAACAGTAAGTTTTGATTCCAGAACATCCAACTGTTTGCTTTTGTTTCCACACGGTCAAAGAGTATTAGGTACAGTCACAGAGGTACCCATGTGTTTTCAATTCTTTGTCTTGTAAAGACGTTGAGAAAAAAGACTGAAAGGCAACAAGTCAGTCTGCACTGACTGGACATTTGGATTTATATTTCCTCCTTTAAATCACCATCAAGCAATGTGGAATTCTGATTCTGAACTTAGCAATCTGAGTGCTACGTTGTTACTATATATATATATATGTGTTTTTATATATATACACTGTGTATATATATATATATATACATACATACATACATACATACATACATACATACATACATACATA
>JABUIW010000034.1:1215678-1231693 GCA_013363375.1 Menidia beryllina | reverse complement strand
ATACATACATACATACATACATACATACATACATACATACATACATAAATATATATATACACACACACACATATATACACACACATTTGTATGTTTGCTTTTTGTCACAGTTACAAAGCTTGATTTGCCTTCCTGAACTATGGAATACAACAATTATATTTACTTTGAGTTTAGCCAGTAGGTTTATTGTTAGAACCCTGATTTTCCCAAAAATATTTAAAAAATAATATAGGTACTTCCAAGACTCTGCAAAACCAAATCTCCCTTTTTAGCACAATGAATAATTTGAATGTAAAATTCAACCAAAACGATGAATGTGAATGATATTGATATATATAGACACAGTGACATATCAACCATACACATTCTCATTTCAAATTCTGGACATACGACTCCTATTTTTTTAACAAAGGAGCGTTGACTTGTTTTCATTTCTTAAAACAATTCCTGCAGTTAGGCAGAAGGAGAGACAGGAAAAACTCTCAGAAATGCTAAAACACAGTCTGCCTTTTCTTGGACCTCAGTCAGTGGCGATAACGTCATTGTGTTTGCTATTGTTTTCACTGGCAAAGAGGGGATTGAGTACTTAACTCTGGTTTGCAAGGAGGCAAAAGCTAACATAACATTTTTGTTTTTCCCTAGGACGCTGGAGTAACCTCTTCAAACTGCCTTACAACTGGATCGGGACGGGCCACGTGGTTTACAACGGAGCGTTTTACTACAACCGGGCCTTCACAAAAAACATCATCAAGTACGACCTGAGGATGCGATATGTGGCAGCCTGGACGCTGCTGCACGACGTGGTCTACGAGGACACCACCCCGTGGAAGTGGAGGGGCCACTCGGACATCGATTTCGCGGTGGACGAAAGCGGCCTGTGGGTGATCTACCCCTCCGTGGACTACGACTACAGCCAGCAGGAGATGATAGTCATCAGCAAGCTGGATCCCGGAGACCTGTCCTTAAAAAAGGAAACCACCTACCGGACGGGTCTCAAGCGCAACTCTTACGGAAACTGCTTCATCATCTGTGGCGTCCTGTATGCCGTCGATGTGTATAACCAGAAAGAAGGGGAGGTGAACTATGCCTACGACACGCACACCTACACCGAAGCCATCCCGCGCTTGCCCTTCGTCAACGAGTACTCGTACACAACCCAGATCGACTACAACCCCAAGGAGAAGCTTCTGTATGCCTGGGACAATGGC
This sequence comes from Menidia beryllina, assembly GCA_013363375.1. NCBI lineage: Eukaryota > Metazoa > Chordata > Actinopteri > Atheriniformes > Atherinopsidae > Menidia > Menidia beryllina. The sequence goes on along the minus strand of JABUIW010000034.1, from coordinate 1,230,485 downwards.
AATCAGCTCACATATCAGGTCAACTTCCTCGACGAGTGAGGACAGACGGTTCGTACTCACGATAAGCTCGTGGTAAACACGCCATTCGCGGCACTCAGATAGAACATTCTCAGTATTTTTGCCAGCCTTAAAGCAGCCATACGGGACTCTGCAGGACAAAGGATGTACCTACACCAGCCTTTCAGCATGCCTTCATGTTACTGACTTCTCAATGTCCCCAGACATCTATGCCTCAAATTTGTACTGGAACTGGAAAGTTGACAGTAATGTTCATCAATAGAATTGATAGGGAATATTCTCACTGGTTGAGTTAGGGTCAAATATCTCGATGGTCATTAGTTCAATTTATGCCTTCTGAACAAGAAGCATAGGGACTTTTTCTTTCTTGCTAAATGAATATAAGCACAAAACAAATCCTGAAGGAACTCATTTGAGACTCATAGTTTTAATTGTGCTAGTTTTATTCACATGCTTACACCGGTCAAATTAGCACTTCCAAAGAATTTTTTTTTTTAATATTCATGAATATCCTTCTTACATGAGACATATGATAAAACGGACGCTTGAAAATGGATTTACTTTTTATTCTATTGAAAATTTCCATGTATTATAAATGCAGTTTTTGATAATAAATAAAACTGCCATTTTCCTATCAACCTAGAGAAAAACATAAATCAACGCTTATTTACAAAAGTAACTACCCCCATACACTCCAGTGCGTCCAAAATTTGATCAGATGTACAGTATATCTTTTTCTTTGGATCTTTTAACAGCAAAAAAACAGTCGATTTGACATAGACTGGCTAATGTCACTGACTAATGTTTTCCAAATGTTTTAGCTCCGCTGCCATTTGCCCATCGACTCCATCCTGTCACCAAGCACTTTGATCAGAAAACGGCTTTATTTTTATTCCGGCCTCACAGTGCTAGCTGTCTGCACCATTGAAGTTTTTTTTTAAGGACTGCATGAAAAATGATTTCTTAATTTTTTTTTAAAGCAAGTTTCTCAGCTTCAGATTTTTTTTTACATCTTCATAAATGAATCGGACAATGTTGTACAACATTTGAAAACACTTTTGTATAAAGATGTGCAGCTTTTTACATTTTATGTAACCATTATGATCAATGATTTGAGTGTTTTTCACCTCGTTAGAAATAACTTTATTCCATCGTGCACACAACAAGCCCACTTGCAGTGCCGTATTGTTTCAATAATGACCGATGTGAGAACATAAAGCTTTACAGTGTGAGGTATCCGCTTTGCCTTTTGACAACGTTAAAAAGTTCCAACTACTTTACTTTGCCTATTTTATGGATGGAGGGGTTTCTCACAGGGTCGTTCATTGCAGTCATTCCAATTGCAGTAAATTGAATTGTCGAAGTCTTTACGTTACGGGAAATATAAAAATGTAAAATAGTGCTTGAAACGAGTTGTGTGTGTGTTATGAAATAAAATTTCCATTATGAAAATGTGTTGTGCGCTTTGTCGATTAGTCCACTAGGACCCCGTATAAGCCACAGGACAGCACAGCTGGCCTCGCCCCTCTTGTGTTGAGGAGAGGATGATTCAGATCTTCTGATTCCTTGAGAAGAGAGCTCTCATGAGTCGTATTTAGTTTTAGGGTAGAGGTCACCGTGCTCTGCTTAAAACTTAGTCCCAAAATAAACAAGGAACATTCCCTGGTCATAATAATAAGGGCACGGCCGCCCGGATCTTGGCGCAGAATTTGTAAATCTCCATCTTCGGTTCCAAGTCATGCAGTTCTGGTGGGAGACACGGAAATAAACCCAGAGCTGACTGATGGGTGCGGTGCTTCTATGTATGTGGTCTCCTGACAAAAACAACCCCTGAAGTCTATTTAAAGACGATCTGTTCGGTCATTGTTTTCTTTTTTACAACAATGCAAAGTCCACCTCATAAATAATTAGAAGCCGCGTCCACAGGCTTGATGAGCACAGCTCTGTTGATATAAGCGATGATTAGGTTTGTCATAAAATAATGGCATGTTTTTGTAGTGGAAAAATCATGTTCACATCAGATGTGGTGATGAGAACTGACAATTCACATGACCCGCCGCTTTAGTCCCAGAACCCCAGGGTCAACACAAAGGCTTAACCCTTTTCACATCAGCAGGGCCTCCTGTTTATTATCACCAAATACAGCACAACACTGGTCGTACCGCCATGTTCTCACAGCACTGGGTTTCTAAAGCCTTTGTTTCCATGTTATGAGTCCGAAACGACACTCCGGAAGTATTCTAATCCTGTTCCTGAACTTTGTCATTTCAGAAAGTATGATTCCTTCAGAAATCCTCCACAGGCCTCCACTCAGGTGTGACCCTTTAGCCATGAGGATTTTCTATTTTAAGATCCACCCAGCACTGTCATCATTCCTAAGGACCTGTATTGGTCCCATCACAAAGAGAAAACCAGATTGATATGGGGAATGAGAGTGCAATAAACTAAGATTCAAGTTAATAATCTTATTGTCTTGAGAAAATCAAAGAAGACTTGTGACCTAAATTAGTTCACCACCAGTGACTTCAGTTTTGTGAGCCGAGTTAAAGACCACAGTCTGCCAAAATGATGGCCAACGTAAAAAAAAAAGCCAGTTTCTGTGCCCCAAAATAAATGTGTCCTACAATGTAAACAGTCAAATGCTTTCACTAAATTTTGGAAGTCTGACAGACTTGGCGTCTTGTTTGGGGCTTCTTGATCCTGACAACACATTGCGGACACATTTGAATCCACGGGGAAGAATGTGTAAGCGGATACGGCGCTTGTGACAGTTTGAGTGTTGCGCAGAGCAGCGAGTCGATCAAATTCAATGGGATTTTAATTAAAAACGCAAGGGTTCCTTCTTGCGACAGTCAGCTCGGAGAATGTCCCGCGTAAGCAAAACAGGGACAGTGAACCAGCAACACCACACACACACACTCAGACTTAGCGATGTGCTGCTATCTTCTCTGCAGAGGGGGACTTTCCTGCAAGTGACTTCCAAAGAAGGCCGTTGTTTGTGATACAAAGGTGGCCTTGAGAATTGCCCGAGCCGAATTGTTTGTGTCAGGACCTCACATCAAACCAATAGGCAGCAGTACTGAAACAAATCTCAACAATCTCCAGGATTTATAGCACATTTAATGAACAATAATGACTATCCTAAAATCTCCCCATGCTGCATTCATTAAAATGCAAATACAGAGACCTTTGTCTTAAGTAAATAGCGTAATGAGTTGATTTGCATAACCCCAAAAAAAAAAAAGTCAATCAGCCAAAGTACACTGAAGAACGTGAATATTGAAAGGAGGCCCAAACTGTTCACCATAGTGACAGGAAATTCATAACAGTCAGTAACATGCCGCATCTGGACCTTATCTGGAGATGATTGGATTCTTGGATTTATGGATATGAAGGAAAAGTATGCTTTTTACAGCGTCTTGTTTTATTTTCATGTTCATTCTACTCAGTCCAGTCAAACAGCTGCAGGACCAGTAAATTTATTTTTAATGCAGGGGGAAATGAGCACACGTGTTCTCCAGCTGAATGTCGACTTTGTTTTTCCTTTTCATTCAGATATAATGATTGATTAGAAATTAACTGAGTGTGAAGTTCTCTTTCATTCTTTTTCCAAAGCTTTATTGACTCCAATGAGATCTGAGATAAGATCGTTTTTTAACATTAATAACACAAATTATGGTTATTATGGTCTGTCATTATTGTATCACTGTCTAGTTATTCCAACAAGTTAATATTTTACATTGTATTCATAAGATTATTATTGATTACAATAACAATAAAGTGAGCGGACTAGTCAGAAGATTGTACTGAGCATTGGCCCAAACTTTCTGAAGAATCATAAATTTAAACATTAAAAAAAAGAAAAGTGCTCTAACTCTATCCCAACTGTCATGACCCTCCTTGGTTGTGATATGTGTGAGGGTGTATTCGGAGTCTTTTTGGGATGAACAGACTCACGTGGGCGGAGTCTGGCTGCCTCCATTACCCGTTAGCCAAGATCGTCGACTCGGCAAGAGGAGCAGTGGGAGCTTCAGCCTTTGCCAGACTGTCCGACCTTTTTCTGGGGTAATCAGACCATTTCCACCATTGTGTGATTTCCAAGTGCATTTACTTACCCATTTTGTCCATGATCCCCCTGAGGAACCTGTGCCCTCTGATACCACGGCTTTGATTCCTGCCTGTCAGAAATGGTAACTCAAGGCAGGTCTCCGATGCAGAGATCTTTGCAAAAAACTTTAATAGAATCAAAAGCGCACTCTGAGGGAGTGGAGAGGCAAGGCAAAGTACAAAATAATAATCACTCTTGAAAACGAGGCAGACAAAGCTATGAACAAAGTATAAAAAAATAATCACTCTGGAACAAGGATGACAAAGGCTATAAAACTCAAATGAAGACACTCAAAAAAACGAGGAAGCCAAAGGCTATAACTGTACAAACATAAACTCACTCTGACAAGGAAACGCAAGGAAGGGTTCAAGACAAGGTTTGGTTCTAGGGCAAGGTTCAGGCTCATTTTGGGTCGAAAGACAAAAACACACTGGCCCCAGACGAGGAGAGACTCAGACTATTTAAACAAAAGGGAAGGAAACTCCAGGTGAACACAATTGGTGATCAGGGAAGACAAGCAGACATGTGACACACAGGGGAGCGCAAGTGGCCTGAAACAAGGGGATGTACCTTTCAAAATAATACAGGAAATGACACGACAACCATGGAGACAGGTCAAGACACCAAAAAATACCCCAGAAGTGACACTGATATTCCCAAGAGTTCCACGTTAAACAGATCTGTCTTGTGTCAGCTGCCTTTTTCCTGAGCCTTTTTCTTATTTTTTGTGCACCAACACCACAGTCTACATCCTCCCTATCCAAGTATGGATCTCCATCTGGTATTTAGAATACCACTACATCATATGCATCGAAGAAATAACTCACTTAGAAAAATTCCACTGACCATCTTACCGTCCTCTTATAGGGCCAGCTTTCCTCCAGATCCCAACTCAAGCTCCAGTCCACTTTTCTTTTATTCTGTTTTCATTCATCCATTTTTTTTTGTCTATCTGTTTTTAATCCTTCTGCTTTTATTTGCTGAATTATTTAGTTAACTGTTTTAAGCGTGTTTTAAATTGGGTTGAAACTAAGTGGTAAAGGGTGGTGGAGGTTTGGCATGATCTTAAAGACACTGGGTTTCTGGTTTTTCAGTTTTAATATGAAGTCATCAGCCTCATCCTAGTTCTTTGGTATCTTACTTTTATTTAATTTCTTATTTTTTGGGAGTGGGCAAAACTAAATTGACTTTGAAACCTGATATCTAAATGAAGAGTCAGCAGATCATCAAAATGTTTAACACATATTCTTTGACAAAACATGGTTTTTCAAGCTTTTATTTGTCCATATTGTTCCTCCCTTATGCCCAATTTAACACACAGCTAACAGTTTCAATAAGCATCAGATTGAGCTTTTACCGGTTTTATTTAATGTTCTGTTCCATTGCATGTCACAGGCTGTTATCTTGTACATGCTACACACAATTTAAATCTGTAATAAAACCGGACACTGAACTTAATGCTTTCAGTGTCATTTAGCCAAATTAACTTGCCATTAAAACACTTAGCAGACAAAATAAACTGGCTGACAAGTCAAATTAAATACACTTCTGAGATAAGTTTTCAAGACAGGTTGATTGGAACTTCTTGCTCCAGAGTTTCCAAATTTCTTGGAAGATGGGAGTCTGTAATTATGAAACACTTGGTGGTGGCTCAAAGCAAATATTTTTCCCCGCATGTTTCAATTGCATGTTTATAGGAAAGTTTAAATAATGTTTTTAATTGAGCTGTGCATAATATTAATACAAGTTTCCTTTTTTTAACTTCCCTTCACGGTCATGGGGAGCCAGCTGGGAAAGGGTATTGATGGCTATTTCACAGCTCTGTGTAATTGCCTTGGAAAGGAGTTCACAGGTCACTCGCAGAAAATCCTAACAGGCAACAACATGAATGTTGATTTTGGGAAATTTTATAAACAGATTTATATTCCCGAAAAGACATTTTTCTTGGCGCAAAATGAGAAGGAAACAGGAGAATGCATTTGGACGAAGAACCTCATGGTGACTGGTTGTGGGAGGTAGGAAAGACTTAAAGTTGGTTTTAGGCCAAGAACAATGTATTGCGGGGTTCCATCAACAGAGGGCCTAATGCAATCTCCACAACCCCCCCACCCAGTCCTTTTTAACAGCTGCACCCACTGACACTTGCGGAGCTAGAGCGACTTCAGCCTCAGTCAGCCCCCTCATCCTTCACACTGCCCCACCCAGCCCTAGATACCAGCTCCAACAAGTCCACATTTCAACATCACTTTGCAGCTGCTGAGTCTTTAGGTGTGACCCAATCAAAAACAGGAACGATTTGGCTCGCATGGTAGGCTACTTTTCATAACTGTCAAGGAACTGACAGAACCTTATCTTGAGGGTATGCAGTAATTAAACAAGATACGTTTGTGCCTTTTGTCGGGTTTCAGCTATTGAAAGCAGCTCAAACTTAACATAATCATCCTAATAGATGGCTATTGTAAAGAACCTGTCAATGCATTAAAATGTGACAGAACGTAATATGAAAGTGAAAGAGCAATAGTTATAGAAGAGTGGAAGGAGTCACAAGTCAAAAATTACTTTCAGGACTTCTTTCCAGTTTGAATGTGGCTGTTTGTGCTCCGTAAGACACCCTCATTCTTCGTAATGTTCCAGTGCATTCGTTAAGCTTTCTCAAGCTTCGTTCCGGCTGTTCCATATCTCGTGATTGTGTGAAAACCCACAGAAAAAGGCCGTCCGGCTTCTCGGCCTCACTACAGGACGGCTTTATCCCCCGAATTCTGTGTTTGATTGTAACCGGAGAAAGCCAATGTCATTAGGCGTAGGCTTTGATCGAGGTTTTTGAATGCTTCCATACAGTCCAGACATATTTGACATTCATCTACAAAGCAGGTCCTCCACCTCCCCCACGCCTGGAGGAATGCTGGCTGGGTTACAGCTCGAATCTTGGTAGATAGAGAATGTGCTCATTGTTGGGAAAGTCTCACCATCCAGTACCAACAAGCGCCACAGACAGCTGCTGTACGGAGGCTGAGGGACATTTCTTCTGCTTTGCGCATGCTCGCACACATTGAAGTCATTGAACAGCAATGGCGGGGGGAGTTTTGGAGGTGGTCCGGCAAGGGTTTGACCCACTAATGGAGTCTTCTAAGACGTCTGCTCTTTTGGCGTTTGGAGCTCATCAAGATGGAAGATGAAGTTGTCTTAAAGGGGGATACATGTCAGTTCCACTTAGAACAGTTCAATTATGTCAGATGTTGACGTGATATAATAATTCAAGATGTAATTGTATATTTCTAGTACATCATGTCGAAAACTTGAGTCTAAACTTTTTCTCTTTTTTTAAACAAGCATCTGTCATCAACATATAGGTAGCTCAGTGGTTCAAATGACACACATGACGTACCTGAAGAGACTTATAACCAATACATTTAGAAAGATAACACTCATTTTGTTGCTTTTATCAACGTATAAAAATATTCCTGATAAATACCAATACGCACAATCGATAAACTGACAAATGAAAAAAGCAAATATATGCTTTTATGAACACCAAAATACTAGAAAAATATTGAAAATTTTAACTATACATAAACACACGTGAAGAACTATTGCTGGTCTTGGAAGTCTTGGCGGTAATTGCTGAAAAAACGTTGGTCTATTTTCTTCTCTGCATAAGAAATCTCAGAATATCTGGTGAACAAGTTCTGTTCAAGCTAATCAATAAAACTTTTAAAAGTACAGTCTACATTTACAAAAGATTTATGTGTTTATACAGTCTACATTTACAATAGATTTATGTGTTTATGTTTATGCATTTAGCAGAGCGACTCACAAAGTAGACATAATGTTACAGTTGTCATCAGTTATCATCCACCAAAAATAACTATAAATCTGGAATCAATCATTTTAACTGTTTCGCACGTTTGTTTTCATAATTAATATAAACAAGGAAAAAATATACTAAGACGATTGCCATCTAAAATAGGGTTAGGGGGTTCCAGAAAATTAAGAATGGTATCTAGGGGATGAACGAGCCCCCAAAGAAAGCCCACATCGAAAGAACGGTGCTTCTTTGGAGTGTTTTCACACTGATGTTGGTAACTGTGATGTACCAAAGTCTCTACTGCTTAAAATCGATTTTCTCTGGCATCTGAGAGGGGAGGGGAGTGGGTAATCCACTCTGGCTGGTTCACAGTGAATCCCATCCAGCGGTGCAGATCAGTTTCCAGTCTACATGAGTTGAGGTTTGAGAATTTGAAAGGCTCGTAATGCCTGGAGCTCCACTGGGACGTGTACGATATTCAACACTGAGGGGGATGCCGTTCCCACATGTGAAATCACCGATGGCCTGTTTAGGAGGAAATAGCAGCCAGGCAGCTGACCGTCGTGAGAAACATGCGGTAGGGTTTCATTTCGTGGTCACTCACACATGTTGTTTGATGAAAACTGGAGATGATTATCAGCTGACGTGTTTCGACAGAAAACACTGGTTACGTTTGGTATCATATGTGCTCAAGATGTGGGCAGTCCAGTTAGCAAGGAAGCTATGGGACACCCTAAAAAAACAGATATGGGGCAAATACAGCAGACAATCCACAGCCTGCCCCCTACATTCACCTTAAAGAAAGTAGTCCATAGTAATCTTTGTGTGGAGGTCTCAAAGTTTCCTTCAGGCTTACGCACCTCCCGCTGTCCGATCCCATGCAAAGCCCCTCTTCTGGAGATAAAAGCAAACTGAAATTCTACCTCTAAAGACAAGTGATGGGATCAGAGGCGACTAAACTTCCGGCGTAGAAGTGATTTCACCCACTGGGGTGGCCGTGCCAAATATATCAGCATGAGGAATTCAGTCTCTGGATCTCACCGTCTTCAGAGACACGGATCATGTGACAGATCCCAGCATGCCCAATGGTGAAAGCTGAATATGAAAGTAGAGCGACTACCAGATGTTGGCAAATCCTGCCACATTTTACTTTTAAAATAGAGAACAAAGCAGAGGGAGCTGGAAAGCTCCTAAGAGTTCTGGGGCGCTCCATCTGAAGAATTGTCTGAATTGTCTTTATAAGGAAATGGCAGCCAGACGGTAAGACGTACATAGAAGGAGGATTGGTATATCTGGAGATATACTGAGCTGCACAAATATTCCTTGACGTCACATCGTGTCCACATCGCTGTAAAACATTACAGAACGTGCTGGTGGAGATCCTCAGTCATCCAGGTCACAGGAATGCCAAGAAAAACAGAATCTTTGGATCTTGAATATCTTTCATGTCAATCAGTCCCTCTAAGCATTACATCACATATGTAACAACCTGCAGCAAACTCACTATATGTAAAAAATTTTACTTTTGTCTAGTGGCGATAAATGGTCACTGGAAATTACGTTTTGGTTGATTTTAATGATACACTCTTTTTACCTGAAAATATGCAGTTGAGTGGAATTTGCATTATAGTTATACTTTTATATACTTGCCTATACAAAAGAAAGAGTGGATAACATCAAGTCCTCAGACATATCCTTTAAATATATTAGTCTACACACAATACCTTATACTTCATTCCCGTTTTAAACAACAGCAATGTAAATTCATGACTGAGTCTACAATACATTTGGTCCATACTAAAAAAAAAGTTTCAGTGATAATGGATAAAGTCAATGACAAAATCCAAACTTATTAAAGAGTGATGTTGTATTCTACCTATTTAGAATCATTCTGTCGATGTCAGTCTGAGCCAAAGTGTGCATCTTGAACATTTCTACTGACAGTTAATTGGGTTTCCATATTCATGGCTATTTGATCCACCTTGACTCATGTAAACCGGCTCCTGGTTATCAATGTGTCTGCTTGTTTGAGAGGCTGAGCTCATTTCTGCTGTTCCTGAGCAACGGCTTTGGTTTTAAGCCTTTACACACCACCCATGGGATTTTAATAAAAATTAAATACACACATTTAATTATCTTTATTATTCTTTGCCTCAATCACCTCATTTGTTCATCATTTTGATTAGTTGACACAACGATTCAAAGTAAGTAAAACTCAGAAAGCCCAAAAATGAATGAATGATAAACTGTAACACAATAAGAAGAACCAGTTGTCTCATTTGTGTTATGGCCATACAGGCCCACTCCAGTAAAATATGTCCTTTATTAAGCCACTGTAAATTCAGAATCTCTGAACAGAGAGAATGACTTGGAAGCCTTCATGACAAATTTATTATTTCTTGGGTTCTCCAGCAGTGTAATGTTCCAACATGGCAGAGTGTAGTCTTCAAATTGAAGAAATAATTTAAAGACTGCAGAAAGAAGTTGTAAAGTTGTACTCCTCCAAACACACTATACTTGAGGTGATTAAAAAAACACGAAACAATTTATGTTTAAAAGATTTCCAAGTAACAGCCAAGTGAAAAACCTGAAAATCTCAAACTCAAGCAAAACTAGATGGAATAACGTGGTGTGAAGGCAAAAAGACGACAATATGAGATGCAAGACCAAAGACCTCTTGCAGGTGTAAGGAGCAAATGTATAGAGCACACAGAAAGTAACAGTAAATATTCTTACAAAAGGAGAACATCAAGAGAACATCAAGCTATTCTAAATGACTTAAACCCTTTCACTGTTTTTGTAGGTTATTTTTAGCTCCTAATGCAAAGTAGGAGCTCTCCTAGCCCAAGAGGAAGCATCTGCAACGCAGCTGTGTAGAGTAAAGCAATAAAACAATTTGCCTATGGGGAGACTGACCTGTTGTTAAGCCCGCCATTACAAATGATGGCCAGCTAAATAAAAGAAATAATAAGGAACAGTAAACAGTCCCACACATATGCAAGAGCTCCTCTTTAAGCCTGAATGAAAACAAAGAGGAGGCCAAGTAAGAGTAAAAGCCTGGGTTTAGGGAGCCTATGTACAAGTGAGGAATTAGAATGGGATTTAAACTTCTCTACTCCCCACCACCTGGCAGTTACATCACTCCAGTGTTCCTATCTGATTATGATTGCAGCACGAGGGAAAGTCCCCCCAAGTTATACTGTCCTGGAAGCTTCTCTCTTCACAACCCTAAAAAGGCCCCTTAAAATCATTTGGTCCAAACGCATCCATGCACAAAGCTGCTAATAAGGAACAAATGGAAACAATCACAGAGTTTGGAAACAAACACAGAATCTTAATGATAAGAATAGACAGGAAGAAAAACAAAGTATAAAATTCATACATAATTCAACAGGAAAAAATATTAATATCAACTCAGTGTACTAAAGTAAAACCCAGACCGCAATGAAAACACACTCCCATGTTTTAGTGATTTAATAAAGGTATAGAAATTAGAAACTTTAGTTATAAAACTGTCAAATTCGTATTCAAATAACTGCCTTAAAACGTCAGAACATGGACAAAATCACAAAATTACTAGACCCGAGCCTTTGCAACTCTTTCTAAATCTAAAACATTAAAATCTCTAAAATCTCTAAACATTATCATGACTTATCCTTCTTTAAATCCATGTTTGATTGCTCCAAAAGCTTTTAATCTCCTTATCTAAAACTCAAAATTGTAGACAAATGGTCAATTGAATGGCATTAAAACAGCAGAGAACCAGAGTACCACAGATGTATATTGTTACGGTCAACAGGTCAACAGAAGATCACAACCTTTTTTCTGACCATTCGAGTGCCTCACAGCACATTAACATGGCATTCAAATGTCCAACTGTGTCGGTTACAAGTGAGGTCAGCCATTGACTCACTCATCATGTTTGTGTATTTTCTTTGGATAATGATGCTCATATAAATAGTTCCAGGAGTTGCCAGAAGGTTTGCCGGCCACTTTCAGGGTGGGCCATTTCAGTGGGATAGCTGGTTTACAGTGAGCTCTAAAGGAGGCTTAAAGCAGCTGTGTGCTGCTGCAAATTGATGATTAGAACAATGACACCAAACAAAAACAAGTTTTTAACATATGAATCTGGGGATTTATTGCTAACAACACCTTTCGTTACACGTTTAGATCATTTTTATCTTTGAAACTCGTGACACATAAGGAGAATATAAATGTGCACAAGCGTGTGTTGACGTTTTAAAGCAGAAAATTAGCTATTTATTTTGGATTCCGGGCCTGTTTCACACACAAAAAAAGCACATTCTTCTGCTCTGCTGATGGCTCGCTCTCACTTGGCTTGCTGTCAAAGAATCACAAACCAAACCCTCCCTGCAGAAGTAAATCAAGTCTCTGAAATTGGATTTGGATGATGATGCACGGGGTCATCTTCCCAGACCAGAGCATACGGCTCATGTGCACAATGCGATGTAATGCTTCCCCTTTAGAACGGCACCTCTTGGAAACACCATTTTTTTTAAATCGGCAATTAGTTTCTGTCGTCAAAGCACATCAGGGGTTCCATAACAGTCATGATGTGCTGTTCAAATTGGCACCAGGGTGTGGAAACCCCCGCCTACAATGCTTTTCTCCGAGGAATCGTGTTTTACTTGCAAAAGGGAAAAGTAATGTTTTAGCCTCCAGCAAGCAATTTTCTTTTGAAGATTGATGTAGCTGTGGTTGGTTTCTCTTAGTTTCAAGCTTATTGTTGTTCAGCTTTATGAGCACAGCTCCAACAAGTCCTGAGACATCTGCAGAGGAAAGTAGTTGCTTTTATTCCGTCTTGTATTTCTTAATTGACCTCGACAAACACAAACAGCATTCTCTGGCACATTTCACTTCAGAAGCCAAAGCAAAACCTCCGACCGTGAACGAAAACCTTCCTCTGTGAGCCAAGTTCACACAACGTGATTTTCATTGTCTCTGAAATGTTTTGAAGTGCACACTTTTCCCCAGTGTGCTTTGTCCAACAATTGGGAGTTAACAGACAACAAGCTCACCAAAGACCTTTTGGACCTTTTAAAGTTCAACCGAACCCTGCTCCACTTCCCAAGTCAAAGCAGAACCCACTTGTTGTTTGTTTGTTGTGTTGTTTGTCAGGGTGAACTGTAGTTTTTTCTCTTTACGCTGTTTTTTTACTCTTATTTTAGCAGTAGCTCCTACAGCAATGGAGATTCAGAGTCCGTGTGACCTGTGCTCTGCCTCTCTATGTGGCTATAATTCAGTAATCTAGTAGTTCGATCATTTCAGATTTTTATTTCCCATCTTTAGTGTCTGTGTTTTATTTATTATTTCATAATCTTTTGCATCTTGACCTGAGCTCCTCTTAGAACACAGACCATGAAACACACATGAACACGTATGCATCAGAATCCGAAATCGTTTAATAGTTTAATCAGAAATACTTGAATAATCCCAGAGGGGAAATTATTTACCATCTACCATTTAAGGCTGATCGAAGGCTTTTTTTGCCACCAATTGGAGTTACAAAAGCTCAACACAATAAGTAATGATACACCCCATCTACGTTTTGGGGATCCAAAAGGGATGGTTGGAAATATCGAGCATCTAAAATGTTTTTCACCTCCACCCACAGTGATCAGAATGTTTAATATGCTGTGTTCCTCAAAAAAACAAAAACAACGCGTTGACATAATGGTTCAGAGAAGGAAAACCCCCCTCACAAAAAAGCTGCAAAGACAAAGTGTTGCGGGAAGACCCGGCGAACAAGGGTGGTAGTGTGAGGAAAAGATTCCACATTCTCATACATCAGCTCGAACTGGGATTCTTTTCAAAGGGGATTTCCTCTGAAAGAGGGAAAAGTTTGGCAGAAAAATAGTCAGCGGGACCGAAAGCAGCAAAAGAATTAGATTACAAACAAATTACTTTTGGATTTCTGCGGCGTAATCTGTTCCAGCGTTGTAACAAGTGCGACAGTGACATAGCCATGTTTGTTCACACATTCTGGCAGAGGAAATTATGACTTCAATGAATGTTCTCTAGTATTACTTACATTTCTATGACTATAAATACTTTTAAAGACTGGCTAAAGATGCAGATAATTATTTTTTTCTTAGCCGTATTGTGTCATTCATCTGTTCTTTGGAAAGTTTGGGTTCCCAAGTATCCTTGTCTCAGTGGGATCATAGTGACATATCTACTGCCTGAATGCTTGGGAGAGGTCAATTTTGCAATCTGTATCTGTTGGGGAGCATAATAAATCCAGCATTAGTTGCAAACTGTTCCCTGAATTTGTTACAACCAAGATAATATCTCACATTATGTAACATTATCTCAACATTTATGTAAACAGATGTAAACATACATGCTTACACCCACCGCCTGGCAGAAAACGATTCCATCGTCTTTAGTGTCTTGGCTTGTAAATCTCAAATCGCACCTTTCCATTGCTCAACACGTCACCAAGAACCTGAAGACACCTAAACCTGACCTTCTGACTGCCCCAAAGCTTTGACCCAACTGCTGCCAGGCAGTATTTTTTTGTCATTCTGAAAAATGCCCCTCGGAGGCCCCTCTCTTTTGCAACCAGCGGCCCGGTCTAGGCTCTGGAGGAGGACTCCCTCCCTTGCGGTTTAGAATTTAAATTTTGCATTTTGACACAGACACCACATGCTTTGTGTAACATTTCAATTGGGTCCATCTAATATTATAGCTCAGTGTTGTTGGACATTTTATTTACAGCTTTATCGGTGTGCGATAGTGTTGAAGTTGAGATGTTTGTTCATCATGGGACATAAAGAATATATACACATAGTATCTTTGTGTGTGTATAGATAGATAGATAGATAGATAGATAGATAGATAGATAGATAGATA
>JABUIW010000034.1:1198666-1215668 GCA_013363375.1 Menidia beryllina | reverse complement strand
ATAGATAGATAGATAGATAGATAGATAGATAGATAGATAGATAGATACAGTCAGGGCCATAAATATTTGGACAGTAACACATTTTTCACGAGTTGGGCTCTACATGCCACCACACTGGATTTGAAATGAAACCTCTACAACAGAATTCAAGTGCAGGTTGTAACGTTTAATTTAAAGGGTTGAACAAAAATATCTGATAGAAAATGTAGGAATTGTACATATTTCTTTACAAGCACTCCACATTTTAGGAGCTCAAAAGTAATTGGACAAATAAGCATAAGCCAAACAAAAAAGTTTTTTTTCAATATTTTGTGGCAAATCGTTTGGAGGCAATCACTGCCTGAAGTCTGGACTGCATGGACATCACCAAACGCTGGGTTTCCTCCTTCTTAATGCTTTGCCAGGCCTTTACAGCCGCAGCTTTCAGTTCTTGCTTGTTTGTGGGTCTTTCTGTCTGAAGTCTGGTTTTGAGCAAGTGAAATGCATGCTCAATTGGGTTAAGATCTGGCGATTGACTTGGCCATTGCAAAATATTCCACTTTTTTGCCTTGATGAACTCCTGGGTAGCTTTTGCTGTATGCTTGGGGTCATTGTCCATCTGTACTGTGAAGCGCCGTCCAATCAACTTTGCAGCATTTGGCTGAATCTGGGCTGAAAGGATATCCCGGCACACTTCAGAATTCATCCGGCTACTCTTGTCTGCTGTTATGTCATCAATAAACACAAGTGACCCAGTGCCATTGAAAGCCATGCATGCCCATGCCATTACATTGCTTCCACCATGTTTTACAGAGGATGTGGTGTTCCTTGGATCATGTGCCGTTCCCTTTCTTCTCCAAACTGTTTTCTTCCCATCACTCTGGTACAGGTTGATCTTGGTCTCATCTGTCCATAGAATGCTTTTCCAGAACTGGGCTGGCTTTTTGAGGTGTTTTTTGGCAAATTCAACTCTGACCTGTCTATTTTTAGATTTGATTAATGGTTTGCATCTGGACGTGAACCCTTTGTATTTACTTTCATGGAGTCTTCTCTTTTCTGTTGACTTGGAGACAGATACACCTGCTTCCCTGAGAGTGTTCTGGACTTCAGTAGATGTTGTGAACGGGTTCTTCTTCACCAAAGAAAGTATGCGGCGATCATCCACCACCGTTGTCTTCCGTGGACGCCCAGGCCTTTTGAATTCCCAAGCTCACCAGTGAATTTCTTTTTGATTTTAAATCAAACGTGCCTGAAGTTTAGGCCTAGCTTGTCTAAATCATCATATAATAGCCTCACCTCTGTGTCATTAACCGTACGTTCATCTGTCTTTTTATGGCATTTGTAGGACATATTTTGTCTTTGGAGTAAAGTAACTACTGACAGCAAGAAACCAGAAATCCATCTTATCCTAAGAAATATATTTAAGAAAATATCAACCTAGTCCCCAAAACCCATTTACACCATTAGATAGAGGTAGCCAGCATGAACCTTTCGCAACAACTGCATTCTTTTCCCATGTGCAGCTCCAGATTTTATCACCCGACTGAAAATATGTTTTATTTTTTTGTTTTTTCTATGACATAGAACTGTTGTGAGGTAACACAATGAAACCCCCTGCCTAATCTGATATGGTGTCTCACAGAATTCACATTATAAATTCCAGACACACAAGGGTAACATAATACCGGTGACCCAGCCGAACAACAGTCCTCGAGCAGTCCATTAGATTCATGCTTTACAACAGCAGAAGCCTCTCTGACATATTTAGAGGACCACGAGGAAGTTACAGATACAAGTGTGGTAATACATTGTTATTCTAATGAAGGCATTTGAGTGGAGAAAAGGGAAAGATGACAGTGATAGGCTGAGTTTATTTATTGAATTTCTTATTGATCAAATTGATAGATCAGACAAAGATTGAGTGTAAGGGCTGTAATGAGTCACTGGGGCTGCCCGGACATGTGAAGTAGAACAAGGCAAGTGAGGGAAAATTATGTTTGTTACTGCCTCAGCCCACTTTACCCGCAGGAGTGATTCGTTTTCTCTTAGAACAGCAAATAAAACTGTCACCACAACCCTCAGTAATTTTTATTTACCCGCGCTGCCCGCAAGCCAACAGAGCCGCTCAACATCCAATTGCCTGAAACTGACGAAAAAAATAGGTGAGAAACACTGCCGAGGTTTTCGGTTAATGGCTTTAGTGGAGAGAAGTTACATGAAGTGTTTTTTTCCCATAGCCGCCGCATGGGAAAAACCCAAACAAACCATTATCCACCAAACAGAGGAATCGTTTTCTGTTGTTTGGGAGGCTTCAGTGCAGGGCAGGACAGCAACCTTTCCGGCAAGCAGCAGAGGGAAAATGCAGCTCACGTGAGCCGTTCCACATCAAAGCAAATGTCATTCTTGAGAATTTAATCAGAGGAGACACAAAGTCCTCATGAGGAGGTAGGTGGGGTTGATTGGAGAATCCCAGAGTTATGCTTTCAACAAAGGATCTTTGTGTGATTATGTTCTATTAAAAAAAAACAACAACAATTAGCTATAGCACCTGTTTACCATCTGGGTGACTTTAAGCCAAAAAAATATATTATTTGGGTTTGGAAAAGATAGCTGTGACGTCCAACATTTGTTTGTCAGTTTCATGGCTCATTTGAGGCCTGAGGTCTTTTCTTCTTTCTTTCCCCTTAGCTTTTGTCCAGTGGCACGCTGTTAAAGTCAGAAACTAATTTAAAATCCTGCTTCTCGCATATTAAGTACTTACTGACCAGGCAACATCATTATAGCTTAAAGATGCTATTATCAGATATTTCCCCAGCAGAGCACACAGCTCTCAGACTGAAGATCCACCTCTGGTTCCTGGAGTTTCTAAAAGTAGAACTGGAGGCAAAGCTTTCAGTCATTGGGTGCCTCTCTTATGAAACCAGCTGCCACTTTTGGTTCAATAACAAATGGAAAAGTGGAAAACAATTTATTAGATCCAAGAAAGAATGATCTGAGATCCCACCTGATCAAGAAATGGCCACCATCCCTGAGTCTTGTTCTGAGGGAAAATTTGATGCAATACGTTTGTTTATTTACCTCTATCTAGATTGGAATCAATTGGGAAATAAATTAAATTAAATTAAATCAAGTGCATTATTAATTTGACTCATTGCAACACAAAGACAGTCTGATTCTAATTTGCTTGAACTGGATTGTTTCTTTGCAGGACCGAGAGATGACAACTGTTGTGATTTGGTTCCACAAATCAAACTGGATTAAATGTGCACTTTTAATCAATATATTTGGTCTGAACACACACACCACGAGGAATCCATGTATGTCACACACAGCATTTCAGAAGTATCAGCAAATGTGCTGTTTAAAAAACGATTTATGCAATTAAATGGTTTCACTAAAAACACTTTAAGGCTGTATTCAGGCAAGATTGTTTTCAAATGAATGGGTATCATTATTACTATTGCCAACAGTGTTTTTTTATCAGAAGTAAAGGTAGAAACATCCAGCCGAGTGGATTACGTTTGCGATCATCGAATTGTTGGCAGATTCCGCTGGAGTATTTGAGCTAATTTTAAATAGTTGGGCAGTTATCAGTCAACCTGCATCAGATCTAACTGTCCAGTTACCACTGCGTGTTAGATACTCTGTGTATGTTATCTTAGGTAAACAGCAAGCCAAAGCGCTTTTCACAAGACTGGATCTGAGCGCCTTTATTACAGTTTTTCTGAGTCAGCTTACAGTTCAGAATTGGGCTTGAAAAGGGTGATTGAAAAGACATTGCTGGGTAAGCAGATTTCTGCTTACCCAGACTGCCTTGCAACTACAGTCTATGCCACCACAATAAAAAAACAAGCACATGAACACTGACTGAATAAATGTTTTTTAGAATATACTTTTAAACATGAGATACAACCAACGGATTATGAAATACTGATCACCAAAAATGCTCATGAACTTTTTATTCTTTTGTCAAACACATATTACTTTGGGCAGAATAATAACTGACAGTGTTTTATTGCAAATAGCAATTTCGACCTCTAAACTGTGCATATGAAGTTATTAGTAAAGAAAATGTAACGTGGGAGTGGTTATAAGAACAGAAGGGGATCAGGACTTGATATGAGAGACTAGATTAAAAAAACTCATACAAACAAAAGCTGAGAACCTCTGGAAAATGTTTTGAAATCCTCATTTTATTTAAATAAAACAAATGATCTCCCGATATTATAGAATTAAAAACATGTGTTTTCCATTATAGATATCAAAAGATCGAATGAACGAAATATCGTTGCACATGTATGACTTTAGGATCAAACGAAAAATTCCATGACCATATTTGTGCCTCACTGAAATACGATCTGGTCATAACAAACATCACCCTTGCCTGTACCACCAACTTTTTGTGGAAGCAATTGATAGCCAAGATTGTTTTTAGAAACAAAGATCTCTAAGCAGTTTGTTTGTTCAGTTCCACAGGAACGTAAAGCCCAAGTGGATTAGAAAAACTATCAATTGACGGTTATTTTACATCACAACTGAATGTACAACTTTACTAGGAGTGAAGCATTTTACTTATCCAGCTAATCCAGCTAATTTATAGAATTTCACAGTGCCTTCTTTTCTCCATCTTTATCAATGAACACCTTGGTAGGCAGCACAGTGTTAAGAATCTTGAAAAAGGACACTTCTTGTTTCTTACTTAGCAACAGGAACCAGGTAATGATGGCAAATACATTCCTTTACAGATAGAAATGTCTCCAACTTCTTTGTTGATATTGTGTTTATTTGACCCATTGATTAGACAGAAAATTACCAGAAATTAGTCACACCAGCTTCTCAAAAACTCCCCTCTTCTGAGGAAAATTCCTAGAAAGGTGGCTATCCAGTTAGAGCTTGACCAAACACAAACATCCACGAACTGCTGTTTTTAATCCAGCTGGAAGTGGGTGGAACGGACGGTCATTAAAAGCTTTTGTACTTGTCAGTCAAATAGGCTCAAATAGGGCAGAAAGTGGACGCACAGAAAGTAGAAGGTCTAAAGTTTAAAAGCAAACCCACCCACTGACTCTGGTGATAGTCATGTCAGCTCAGCTTCTGTATTTTTTTTATTTTTTTGGGCCAGATCTCACCTGGACATCATCAAAAGGCGAAGTCCCTGCTGATGTAACGGCCGTGTAAATGAAAACAGGCGACGGCCCCTGGAAGCCACAAATCCTCCGCGCAGCAGTCGGGCCTAAGTGTGGGTGAAAGTGGAGACAGACACAGAGCACACTGTAAGAATTCCTTCTGCACCTGTCCCCCTTTTAAGTCAAATCAGAACGACATGGTGATAAAGAAAACGCCCTAAATCCACTGAGCAATGTTAAGCTGACTCCTCACGCACAATCCTCAAATTTTGAGTCGCTAACCCCTCACAGCGTTATGACTTTGGCTAATAACGGGCACAGCCTCTCATGACTGTCCGGAAGGAAAATTGAGTGGATGTGGAATGGCTGGTTTCACAAATTCCACCCGTTGTGGAAGTTTGCATTTGCTTCACACATGTCCTTTCAACAGCTGGAGCCACCATGGAGCCTAAAAGCCAGCCCAGGGATTGAATGTCAATAACAGAAGAGCAGCTTATTAAATAGGTCAGATAACCACATCATGCATATTTAGTTTGAAAATTATTTTTAAAAATCTCCATTTTAAGCTAAATCACAGTTTTAATCAGCCAAATAGGCATATAATTCTATTTAGAATTGATATTTAACCTTTAATGTGATCACGAGTGGCTGCAGGGTATGAATTTAAAGTGGTTAAATTAATGTAAATTACATATTACATTTGAAAAATGCATATTTGAATGTGTGTGTGTGTCTGTGCGTGTGTTCATGAAAACAATCTTTCTTGTCTAATCGTTCATGTCTTGAAGCAGCTCACGAATATGTTCCTTTTCCTTTATTGAAACCAGATGTTCCTTTTCTTTAAACACGAAAAATATAATGCAACGGAAACACGGTGCAAAAAATATCAATAAATTCTTCAGGAACCTTCTTATTGATCTCTGTATCCATGCGGTAACTGTCAGATACAAGCAAAAAGGGACACAAATGTGTTTATCGTAGCAAACAATACATATGCATGAAGAAGTGGTAAAGAAAATTGCACAAAAAAACCACATATATACAAAAAACAAACATGACTAATAATAGATCAAATTAACATTTCATAATACATATAAGATAGATAGATAGATAGATAGATAGATAGATAGATAGATAGATAGATAGATAGATAGATAGATAGATAGATAGATAGATAGATAGATAGATAGATAGATAGATAGATAGATAGATAGATAGATAGATAGATAGATAGATAGATGTATTAGGAAATACAATTTCTAAGTATTATCACTATAAAGTATTAGTGATTGTGATGATGAAAAAATAAGATTAACGGAGCATTTTACGGTCTGGCTGTCAAGAGCGGCCTCATCCTTGTTGACGTTGAACCTTGGTCCTTGTGGGATAGTTTACAACACTCGGTTTGGATTTCATTTAGACTCTTTAACTACCTCTTTTACCGCAGCTCTTTTGGCCGACGACTGACAGGCCCTTTTAACGCCACTGCCATGTTCCAGCGGGGCTCTTCCCGCTCAACGATAAGGCGCAAAACACGCCTTAAAGCAGGCCTAAATGCAAAGATCTCCGGAAAAAGTCTCGTAAAAAAAATTACAGCTATATTGCTATTGTGTCACCCAAAATAAGGCTTGTAACTATGACAGCAGAAAAACCATGGCACCCCCCACCCTCACACCCCCCCGCTACCCCATCAACCACAAACAAACGCAGAGTGAGCTCATTGTCCCCGTGCAACAGTGGAGTGGATCTGCACAGGCCTGCTGATCCAATCAGCCTTTGGGTGTGGATGTATAGCCAGGAGAACATTACAAAATGGGAAATCAGTCAACCCCTCGCACCGAGCAATTCCTCAGAGAGAGAAGTGCTGAGGAATTCCGGCGAGAGCAGGTATGAGCAGAACTTTTATCAGTGCCGGGGAGTTGCTGAAAGGCGAGTGTAATAAAGTGTAACCCTAACCACGCACATATGCTTCATGTTAAAATGCTGTTGATAACCTTACTTGTCCAAGGCTTCCAGAGCAACAACTGAATTAGTTCCAGAGGTGTTTGCTTTCTGTATATCTGTCAGGTCATTAAGAGGCTTTGACAAAACCAAAATCTGCCAGATTTTTCTATATATACTCTCATCAATCAGTCAACTCACTATTGTTGTTTGGTTATTAAACACCGCGAAGGCCAGTCTTTTTCTTTTTTTTTTTCTTGGCCTCTTTAAATCTCCACTCTACTCTTTGCTGTAGTATTTTCTAAGGAAAACTGTGTTACAGACTCTGCTGCAAGGTAGATAAGTAGTTTGTTAGGGTTGTGTTTTGCAGGTTGTTAAAGGTTTGGTGTGTTTGAAGGAGTGACGTCTAGTGGCACGAAATGCAAACTGCAGCCTAACAACCAGGTCTGACAATCCAAAATCCACTTACCATAAAACAGTGTGAACATGCACCCTAAACAAGAGTTCAACTGTCTGTCTGTAATACTGTAGAAACATGGCCTTTAACCATGGATGGTGACTATGACTCACTATGTCTGTGAGTATAACTTGCTTGTTTCAAGAAAGTGGAAATCAAATTATTTTCTTCTTTTACTTATGACTTATGAATGTGTAATCTGGGCTTTAAATGTGATGTTATGGATGTGTTTCTTCTTGAACAGCTATCAAACCAAACACAAGCCTAATACTGATGATAACAAAGAAAAGTGTTGTGCATTATCATGCGTTGACGTTGTCTTTTTACTGTGGGTAAATTCTGGTTTCTTGACTTTTTTTATTATTTCCATTCGGATGGAAAACTACACAATTTACCTGCCTCAGTTTGTGGGATCTGGGTTTTCAGTGCTGCATTCAGGTGCCTGTAGGGAAGGTAACTGAAACGTGATCCCAAGTGCTCATTGTGGATGTGTGTGGTCAAGTATTTTAATGCAGGTTATCAAGATGCTACCTGTGAATGGATTCTTAGACAACTGCAGAAGACACACAGGAATAATAGGTTCTGTGACTTCCTCGGGCAGTGAATCAAACAACTTTTTGGGATATTTAAATTGTATGCTGATGGCAAAGAGCGGCCAAAACTTTTAGGAAACAGGAAGAGGAGGAACAAACAGAGAAACCTCTCAGTACTGACCAGTCAGACTCAGCTTTCTGGTGCTTAAAATTCTATAAACCAAAATCAAAGTTAATGTTGAACTCACAGTTCACGGCCCATTTTGAAGGACCTGAGCACTTCTCAAATATCTGTGCTGTAATACCTGACACAGTGCTGTTCAATGTCTGGATCAGTGCACCAGATGACAGATTGACCTGTCAAGGACAGTTTTTTTATCCATGAGGTGGAGTTTCCAGCCTCTCGAAAGCAAACAATCAACACCGTAAAACGTTGGGTTGTGATTGGAACGCTGCACGCCAGAGCCTCAGAGATATGTTTCAAGCGTCTCTGAGATATGCCTCCTCCACATTGACAAAAATAACCGGGCCGGGCCATGTGCTTGACACATTTTGTCCTGGTTTCACTTAGTAACATTCACTTCCAGCTTTTTCAGGAATGTGTCAGTTCAGTAACGATCAATGTAACGCAGACTCTGAGCAGACACTTTCAACTGTCTTTCTTCATGTATATCCATATTCCCAAAGCAAAAAGCACAGGGAACACCCAGCAACAACGTATCGTCCGAGACATTGAAATGCCTGCAAAAGCGGTGCGTGTATTGCGTCTCGACTTAACAATGCGAGTGGACCAATAAATGTAAGAACGAGGCATGGATGTCACTTCCGTCACACCAGTTGTGCACCATCTGTCTTTGCAGTTAACATGTGGGATGAGTGGCAGGAGGAAATATAAAAGCAAGTGTTTTGCAGATGAAAGTAGTATAAGTATTTGTACATTTTCATTTATTCATTGTTTGATGTTTGCCTTTTATATTCTATTCTCTCCTCCTATGATGACATCTCCTTCTTATCTGAGGAAGCTTGTTGATTTAGATTTTGTTGTAATTTGTGATCTGTTATTTCCTTTAGTCTCCTGTCATCTACATGTTTGTTGTGTGTTTTATTTTTTTTTATTTTATTTTCACTTGTGCTATGATGGTATATTTTTGTCAGTTTTTATTTGACAATCTCTTATTTGTAGAAGAATGGTTGGTATGGTTCTACTATCTAGTATAAGCCGAGTCCAACTGATGAGGAATAAAGGGAAAGGGGTCAAATGAAATGACTCTGAACAAATTGTGATGTTCAGCTTGGTTAGATCACTGAAAGAAGGATAACAGAGGCATGAGTCACAGTAATATCATAATATGGTTATACGTATTGTTTGTGTTGAGAGAAGTGTTGTGCCAAGTGGAGGGTCAATGGTTCAATATCCAATGCAGAAGAACTAACCTGTATTAATGAATTAGACTTAAATGTATTTCTGTAAATGGGTTAATGTGGTTTTAAGTGGTCAGCTACTCAAGAAAACCCAATTTGAACACATGCACTTAATATTTTCCCCTAAAACCACCCTGAAGTTGCAGGTTTCACAGATCTCCGGCCATTTGATCTTAGAAATTCCAAACGTCCTGTGGATGTTACGGCATTTAGAATTCACAATAACACCAAAAAGATGACCCATTGTGACGGTCGCTAAACATTGTCATCAAGGCATTTCTACGGTTGTCAACTTGGCCAACATCACCACTTTGTTTCTAAATTATAGCTCAGGTTCAAGAAGGGGGAAGTGTTTCGAAATATTTGTCTGGAACATGAGCTAAAGTTGCAGGATTTGCCAATAAAAAAACTTGACAAGTTCAAGTGTTCTTTTGTGAATTGGCAGCTACTCTATTCAAACAAACAACAGTAAATGCTTAAAAGTGTGTTGGATTTGTTTTACATCAATGCTACATCACTGTCAAGTCTAACATTAAGAACACTGTCTCTATTTCGTTAGTTTTTTTTTATTTAAACTTCTCTAATTTTGAGCCATTTATTCAGATACTTCTTTCTTTGTCATTTGATTTAGTGTGTTTGAAGCATTGCATAGATCTAATTCCTGTTTGGAACAGTATAAAATATAAGTATAAAATACAGAAAGCGACAAAAGCCACTCATTTCTCTTAGAGTGCGGGAGAATCTGCTGCCCCCTCCTGCACAGGGCCAGGCAGTCGGAAGATGACACGTGGGGGGACTTCACCGGGCGGAAAAGGAAATGAGAGGTTGACGATGCTGTGCGGCTTCAAAGGGAGTCTGGAAAGCCCAACGCGTACGGCTTCCAGGTCCTTTTACGAGTTGCAGACCTGGGATGATCCCGGCGGGCAGCGACTGGGCTCTGAGCTACTGCACGCACTCAGAGACACGGCAGGTGGATGCTGTCACTGGTTAAAGGGACAGGTCACCAATTCATCACAGGGCCACGCAGAGACACACAAGGTACACAATCATCCATCCATTTTTGTAACCGCTTAATCCCTAATGGGGTCACGGGGGGGCTGGAGCATCTCCCAGAAGCCAATGGGTGAGAGGCAGAGTACACCCTGGTCGTTCTGCCAGTCCATCACAGAGCCACACAGAGACACGCAAGGACCAACAACCACACACACTCACTCCTAAGGGCACTCCTAAGGGCAATTTGGAATGTCCAATCAACCTGACATGCAGGTTTTTGGACGGTGGGAGGAAGCCGGAGAACCCGGAGAGAACCCACAGACACAGGAAGAATATGCAGACTCCACACAGAAAGGTTCCGGTTCCCCCCAGGGACTCGAACCCAGAATCCAGAACCTTCTTGCCAGAACCTTCTTACTGTGTCGCGATACACAACCATGCACTTACTAAGTCCATAAGTTCAGTCAGAGCAATACAATGCAAATAATTACAACAGGCAGGTTTTGGGTGGTGGGAGAAAGACAGATTACGGACCTTTGCATGCAAACTCCACTCGGGAAGGCCTTTAGAGTGCCTCTTGCCAAATAACTGTATTAATCTTTTGGCTTTTTATGTTCTTTAAATATTCCTTTAGATATTTTTTTCTATATTTTCTTTTCAGGATTTATATGAAAATGTAATGTAATGAATGCTGTCTACCTTTAAAATTACATATGGTTTATAAGGGTTGTCTGCTTATTGCATAAGAGTGAACAGCATGTTCTCCCTCTGTCTGTGTGGGTTCTCTCCGGGTACTCTGGCTTCCTCCCACCGTCCAAAAACATGCACATTATGTTAACTGGACACTCCAAACTGCCCCTAGGAGTGAATGCGATGGACTAGCGCCCTGTCCAGGGTATATCCCACCTTTTGCCTGTTGTCAGTTCCTAAATGAAATGAATAAAACATTAAAGGAGGAAACATCTGGCTAATTAGCTCTATTTCAAAGTTAAATTATAATCACATCATAGGACCTCCATCCGTCCCTATATATGATATTTTAGTGCAAAACTGCTTTGGATGTTGACTTTTCGACTGGATGAGGGATATGTGTTAGAATTTTGGAAGTTTCCGGGTTATTGAACATTCTTTTGAGACAGATGTTCTGAACTCACTTGTTATCATACTTCGAGCCGTCTACAGCCCATGAAATTATTCAAACACTGCATGAAACTGAGCCACTCAAGTGAACCCAAGTATGATAAACAATAATTCATCCATCTACTCCAGAAAGGTCTTCCGCGGCATTTGAATACTGTAAAATGCCACAGCTGTTGTTTCGGAATCAAAAACAGACCTGGAAAAAGACAATATCTTCTGTCGGCTAACTATGTCTGGCACTAATTATTATTATCTTTTTTTTTTCATAACAGCTGCATTTTTAAACATTGGTAACAACTTGAAAGGCCTTCTGATCAACACGCATGTTCATAAAAACAGTTCAAGGCCTGTGAGAAACGCTAATCATATCCAGTTAACATTCATATACGATATCTTTCTGTTGCTTTGGGCTGAACAGCTGTGCTTACTAGTGCTTTACCTAAAAATTAAGTCCGTTTGATTACCAACTAGCATCAAAGTTTCTCTTTTTTACGTTTACAATGTGCTCCTAAAATTGCATTTATTATAAGGACGGAGGGATGTTTTCGCAGTGATTTAGGATAATTGCTTTTGGATATCCTTTGGTGATAAGCAGACGCAGTTGTTCAGATGTAGTTCTGCTCAATCTATCATCCCGTCGCAGATAATAATGTTTAGATTCCTGGCAAGCAGGACTTGACATCTGCTGCGTGGATGTGACCGAAATCAAAGCAGAATCTTTGAGGGTGGCTGACTTTGAAACCCTTCGATACTCCCCCAGTCCCCTAGCAACAAATAGAGACGACTGATGGTGGACAGATAGGCGCCACAAAAGTTTCCAAAAGTTTCCAAAACTGCAAGAATGAGGATTCTGAGACAGAAGAGATGAGGTACGGGTGGTGTTTGTGCTCTGGGAGCTGCTGGGGAGCTATGAGAGTGCAGCTATCTGCATCACCTTCATTAAAAAGCAACTTGAACAAAAACCTGGGACTTCACCCTGCCTTCCAGAAAGTGAAGTGGAGCTTCAAAAGGGGGTCTCAGAATGAGCTCAGCATGAGGGTGGGGAGAGAAAAACTATTTTCCCAAGCAATTAGAACAACTGCAGAGTATGAGAAGGGCCTCCCCCCTGGGTCCAAGCTGGATACGGTACTGTATATCCATGGAATCAGTCAAAGGATGAAGTTACACTTTGTTGTTTAGAAAAGACTTCTGTGTATCATCAGTACAGAAACAGATGGAGACATGGGGACTGGTGCGGATGGGTGTTTATCGCTTTGCTAAAGCTGCATAGGGAAACTACATCCAGTATGGTTGTGTTTGTGTTTGTGTTTGGACACATTCCTGTTCATTGAATTCTAATGAGCTAATAAATTGAGTCCTGCCATATGATGTCTCTAAAGACTTTTTGATGTGCCGGTCAGCAAGTTTACGGTCCTTTCCCCACCTACTGTAAAGATGGTCTACTCCCGCGTGCTTTCAGGTTAGCGCACGAGAAAGGCTTTCATTGGAAGAGGCCTCCAACCAGATGGCCTCCTCCTGCCACTATCTGCTCAGCTCCAATGAGAATCAGACTGAAGGCAGCCATGAAGAAGATGGAAAACACTGTTATTTGAACATGGTTAGCCATCTTGCCTTTCTCACAATCTCTTATCTATCCTGGGGCTTTGGGGGTAAAATTTTCAGCTTGGACGTGTTCTAGTTTGGTTATCCAAACATTTTTTTTTTGGTGGGTGTGGGGGGGGGGGGGGTTCTGGGCCAACCTTGGACACACAGAGCTGGCTTTTCTACTTCTGAGTGCCTTCATCCATTTCTTACTGGCTTTCCCCAGATGGCTATAATCCAGCCTTCTCTGGAAATCAGCTATTTCTCCATCTCCATCATCTGATGGCTTTCTGAAGGCTTGTTTCAGATGTTGACAGACAGCTGATGTCCCACAGAGGCTCAATGAGGAGAATCATCTTAGAATTTCTGGACCACAACAACTACTTCTAGAGGAAGGCTTGGACCGGCGATCCCACAGAGGAGCTCAGCTGGTCATGCTGTTGTCCAGTGTACAAAATACCTGTCAATATTTGGGGGGGTCCCCATCTCCAGATTGTTGCGCAATACAGATCTAAATTTTCTCAATATGCAGTAGGCCTATAGCATTACAATGTCAAAGTCAAAAACAGCTTTAATGTTAATTCTTCACATTCACCAGACATAGAAGGAATCGAGAGGACGTTTCTCATTCACCAACAGTGAAACAGATAAAGATCAGTTCCTAATACTAAAATTTAAACATTCAATTTCACAATAAAATATAAAATGTTCAATAATATAAAATATTCAATACTTATGCTAGTGCAAAAAAGGAAGATGGTAATGGCAGCAGAAAAATGATTATTATTACTATTATTATCAATTATGTAAGATATATTTGTAACAATAAAAGTGCAAAAGAACAGTAAATAAATATAGTAATAATAGTAGTGCAGGAGACAGTTTGTCCCAAGTGATTTTTTTTTGGGTGGAGCTAATAACATCACCATTGATCCATTCTTTTGCGAGTTGTAAACCCAGTTCCTTTTCTGAGAGTAGCAACGTTTTTGCATTTCTACACCCTAAACACCCCAATTTTCCTGACTTAATGTCAAGCCAAGGGTTACGGTCTTTCCATTCGCCCACCTGTTTCGTTGTCCAATCAGCCGGCAACTCACCTGTGCTAGCAGCGGTAGCAGCTAACGTTAGCTCAGTTGCATATTCGGAGCACTCGGCCTCAACTTCAAGTCGTTCTTCTGGGGAGTCACTGGGTGAGTTAGGGTCCTCCGTTTTGGTGACGAGTAGGCCCGTCTCTTCATCTCTGAGTGCTACCTTTTTGGACGTGAACCCAAAGTGCGTGAGTGATAAACTCTGATTTAGCTTTCGCTTGCTAGGCATTTTTAGTATTACTTGTTGCCAAGGTTACGTCTTTCTTCTGTTTGGCGCGCACAGGATTGGTTGGCTCCACTTGGCAAAAAACTGAACATATTTGTGAATACATTTTAATTTTGAATTTTAAATACTGGACATGCTGAGCTTAAAAACGTTTTAGTGACCATTAGTGACAAAAAAAAAAGGACAAAATTTAAGACCCCCTTCAAATTTAGCTTTTGAGGCTTTCAGGGGCTCTCCTGGGTTAATATATCACAATTTTTCTGTTCCTTAAAACTCAGAAGCAATTCTTTTAACAGAAGTTATGTGAGCTCAAGGCCAGACTCTGTGTTGTGGTAACTCTTTTTTTTAATGGATAGAGATGGAAGTGAAAAGAGAATTTTATACAAATAAATGAATAAAGATAATATTGGCCCTTGCTCTCAAATGAATATTTAGCCACATAAAATGTTAACACAAATGTTGTGTTTGCCTGGAAAGTTCCTGTTGGTGCCATTTCAGAGGCAAAACGAGCCAAAAGCTTTTGTAGCTAATCTTTTTTGCATTGATTAGTAATGTAATTTATACAGAAAAACACCTGTGACTGATATTTTTGCAACAGGCAGTAAAGCAAATCGATAAACTCTTTCAATTAACTCAAGATCGATACCAGTGACATAGAGTTATGGTATACGGCAGCATAAGATGTTGCAACTGGGGAAGAGCAAGCATTTCCCTGCTGGCAAACCTTCTGATGCGTTCAAGGACTCTCTTTCTGCACTGGATGTTACCCCGTATGTTTTTGAGCTCATTACAGGACTTCAGCTGATGAGGCCAGCACTCAAGAATGCAAGGACAAGCTAAACAACTCACGCCCTTCACACACCAGCGGAGAACAGGCACTCGACACCCCCCTGACAGCCCCGGGACACCCCCCAACTCCACCCATTCACCCCGATACCCCCAAAACCCCTCCAAGCTGATGACATCACAGTGGTGACAGCAGACCTCAGATTAAACTGATATTATATCCCTCTGAAGTATCTCCACATGTGCAGGACTGGGGGGAAAACATAAAGAAAAAACAAACCTCTACTCTTAAAATAGTTTTCTACCCTCAAAACACCGTCAATCACCCCTAAGATTTATATCTAAATATTCCCAAATTACAAATATCAAGATACTAATGAGGCTGTCCTGACAGCTGAATGAATGTGAAAGAAGTCAACATAAAAAGGCACCTGTAGACAGCCAAAAACAACAAGTTTGTTCATTTGAGTCTGACTTTTAAAATGTCTGCCTGTTTATTTTGTTTTTAACTACAACTGTCGTCAAGTCATGTGCTTTCACAAAGTGCAGATTCTCGTTTTGATAGTAAAGTCATACGTGTTGCTGTCTGTAATTCATCTTCATGTCTCCACAGCAACATTGTAGCAGAAAATACAGACGCATGAGTCTTTTTTCCCCATCCCGCAAGTATTCCACATTCCTGCCTGTCTCACTGTTTATGTGTACAACAGCTACAGGAACAAGCAAATCCGATCATCCATCATTTCAGATTCACACGATGTAAATGTTTAGTGTCTTAATACAAATAAATCTTCTATCTTCTGCTCCGAAAAAAAAAGAGGGGAGGTGGTTACGCTCTGATTTCTGTAATGTCCAAATATCATTTCAAAGGAGATGCTTTATCACTGTTCTTGCTCCATTTTTTTTATTCTACTTCCGCTAAGCTAAGAACATCCGTTCCTTAATGCTCGGAAATGTGTGAAACGTGTGGGGAGGAAGCTCGTGACGTTATTATTTTTTTTTAAACAGCTAAATCAAAGCGCATCTGTCTCTGATCATATCTAATCCGGGTCGCTGCGTAAGTCAAGAACAGGCCCCTTTGGCCCCGCCCCACCCACCACCGCTCTCAGGTTAAGGTCTCCCGGCCGGCTGAGGCCCTGTCCAGCCCCCCGGAGGTCACTGCTGGTCGGCGTGGAGTCTGCTTGGCGGGCCGGCCCTCGCTGCACAGGTAGCAGATGGTGCACCACACGCTGTGCTCCGGGGACATCTGCACCCCGCTGCTGCTCCGAAAGGGCCGCAGCGCACAGGACCCTGTGGGCAGAGGGGGGACAGGCCCGGGGTCAGACTGACGTCCGCAGTCCCGCATCGTACCAGGACTCCAACTTACTGGATATAGACGCTAAAACAGCCTTGGAATAAGTCAAATATACTACTTATCCATCCATTCATCCATTTTCTGAACCGCTAATTCCCAAACGGGGTCCCGGGGGGACTGAAGCTACACTGTATATATTTATATATATGTTTATATATATTTATATTAAAATATGCTTTAAACTAATAACTCATCTACTTTGCTTTATATTTATATAGATAGATAGATAGATAGATAGATAGATAGATAGATAGATAGATAGATAGATAGATAGATAGATAGATAGATAGATAGATAGATAGATAGATAGATAGATAGATAGATAGATAGCTAAAGATGCAGATAATTATTTTTTTCTTAGCCGTATTGTGTCATT
>JABUIW010000034.1:1186549-1198266 GCA_013363375.1 Menidia beryllina | reverse complement strand
GATAGATAGATAGATAGATAGATAGATAGATAGATAGATAGATAGATGGCAATCAAAAGAGGTACCAAGTAACCAGAAAGAGTTAGGCAGGTCTTGAAGAGTCGGATAAATTGGAAAAACAAAGTAAGAGCCAACAAAACAGATATACAATAATTTCAGAACATTTATCTGTTATTCAGATTTTAAATGATCACTTTTTAATGCATCATTTTGTATGTAAAGCAATTCTTTTACACACAAAATGTGCTATGCAAATAAATATGGCAGTTATGTCGGACGTATCTTTGGTGGAAAGTGATACAAACCCTGAAACGAAAACAATGGAAATTGTTCCATTGTTTCCAAAATATTTGGCTTCACAGCTTTGAGGTGTTCTGCAAGAATTTGGGTTGCATCATGTTTATCGAAGGTCATACGTGTGTTTAGACGGTCTGGGGATTGGAAACTGTCTGTTGGGTGGGAGTGAGCACCCAAACGAGGACAGAACATGCTTATAGAAACGGATTTGAGTTGGGTTCCGTCTGCCTTTTTCAATCCAGGTCTATGAGAACGATATTTAAATTGGTCCTTGCGCTTGTTTTTCTTTCGTGAGCTCATTTGTTCTGCTTCTGCCTTCTTATTTAAGAAGCACCCATAAACCAAAACCCTTCTTGAGTGTTGTGTTCTCTGTTTTAAATTGGGTCATTAGGTTCATGTCCTCTGTTTTAGGTTTAGTTAATTAGCTTTTGTGCTCCTGTTCTTTTATTTGGTGTCTGTCTTATGTCTCGACCAATTTTATTCACGTCCCTCAGTTTCCTTTGACTTCCCTCATCTGATAGACTGGACCTATAATTTCTCACCAGTTTATTTATTTACTCTACCGGCTATAAGCCTCCTTTGTCATTTCCTTCCTTCCTTCCTAGGTCCTTGTGTCAATCCTTTTTCCTTGTCACGTCTAGATTCCGGTATAGTTTTTTCCCTCCCTGTCTCAGTTTCTGGCCTTTTGGTTTCGTTTGGTCAAGTTTATTTGTATCTTGATATCCGACTCAGCCACTCTTTTTGTTGTAGTTTTAATCACGTTTTTTTCCCTTGGCACCCGTTTTCTGTCGGGGCCTGTATTTGGATCCGCCTCTTCGTTCCCCAAAACCTGTTCCGAGCCACGTCGTGACGTATGCAAAATTTGAAACTTAAAGCTGATCATAAACAATAAGAGGGATCATTTTTCAGTATACAACCATTTTTCAGTATACAACCAATATCACCAATTTCATTTTCATACGTCGTTTTGGTTGGAAACTTCCCGAAAATGTTGATGTTCCCTGAATACTTTTGTTGGTTACTTTTATGACCTTTTCTGCATCTAACTATGACAATATTGAGGTTACTAAGCTCACGTTCTATCGTCACACTGAGTGAAAAAACCCTGAAAGTCCCTTTTTTTCGAGCTTGCGTAACAAAGGGGATACGACCGAGGACAAAGTAGGCCGCGGCGCTCAGGGAGAGGCCGATGAGGAAGATGGTGCCCAGACCCAGGTCTCCCATCGCACACAGGTTTGGACAAGCACAGGGGCTCTCCACCCAGATCTGCAGGGGCCGGTCGGCCTGCAGGCTCTGGTCCCGGATGCTGGACACCGGCTGATCTGGACTGCAGTGGTAGTGTACGATGGTCTCCGGCTGGTCACTGTGAGCTGCGACGGGAGAAGGAAAGGACAACACTGCCCGGTCGTTATAAAGATCTCACATGGTATGTTTGCGTTTGACCCTAACTCACCAAAGTACGACACAGACAGCACCTGCAGGGTGTGGTTGTAACGGAATACGTTCCCTTCGTGTCTTCCGTAGCTGATGTAGCGGCTGATGTATCCACCGAGCCCTTGAGACCTGCTCAGATCAACCAGATATCACATCACAGCAGAACCTCTACTTACGATTGGCTAAATAAACGAATTTTCCAACATACGAAGTGAAATTCGGTCAAATATTCGACTCAAATTTTTTTTTTTTTTTTTTAATAAAAATACATAAGCTAAGTTAGTTTAAAGTTCACATAGTGAAAGTTAAAGTAAATTAAGGTACATCCTGTATCTCAGTCTCCACCTATCTCCTACACCTTCGTTCGCCACTCTAAGGTAAAATGCCAATAAAACCCCTTTTTATTGATTATTTCTTTATAATTTATTTCTTTTTACATCTCTCTCATATATTGAATTTGTTTTATCACTGTGTGTAATTATCTGCATTATCTATTTAGGAGTTATCATAGGTTTTTGGGATGTGGAAGGAATTATACAAATTACATTCTTACATTCTTATGGGAATATTTGAACCAACTTACGAATATTTTAACATACAAACGGGATAGTAGTAGGTCCTGGAATGAATTAAATTTGTATGTAGAGGTTCTACTGCACTTTGGGAACAGCAGATGAACCAGTTTTTAAATGCATTTCAATGACGAGGCACCAGGTGATATCAGGGATGTGTCAGAGAATGGGATCATAACATGTATTATAAAGAAGTTTATGCAAATGTTTGGTTTGCTTTTGATACTTTGAGCCGAAGAACTTCACAAACTGAACTTGTTTTATAATTGTTTTTTTTTTCTTCTATCAGAACAGGATACAAAATGGGACAAAAAACCGAGAACTAAACACTTTGAGTAATGCACAACACAATCAATACCGATCACAAATATGAGTGAAGTTAAGTTGTTGTGAAACGAAGAGGCTATCTAAAGCACTTTAGATATTTCACACTAGCTGCGTACTTCAACATGTTATGAGAGCCCACTCCACACAGACTAACTCCATCCAGAGACAAACAACACACACACACAAACACACATTCTCTCCTAGGGACAATTTGGAATGTGTCCAATTAACCTAAAACGCATGTTTTAGGACAGTGGAAGGATGCCAGGGGAACCAGGAAGGGGCCTGCATAGATACGGGGAGAACATGCAAACTCCACCCTAAAATAGCCAGGGATTTAAACTAGCAACCCCCTTGCTGTGAGCCCACAATACAAAGCGTGGTGCCCCTGATTAAGTTCACTTGTATACAACAAGCAAAACCAGACAACCCTCATAGATCATATCAAATTTTGAAGATTGATTGGGTTACATTTTCTAATAAATCCTGGAAATATATCCGAATGGCATAAAGGTCAAAGGTGAATACGTGGGGATAAAATTGAGTTTTCTCTGGTACCTGACAACGAGGCACACGGCGACGTTGGTGCAGTCGCTGCCTCTGAAGTCCTCGGGCTGGGAGAAGTGCTGGCAGGGGCTGAAGGAGAGCAGAAGCTCTGTGTCGTCCGGCAGATTCTCCGCCCCCACGGGCCTCAGGTGCCCCAGGAAGCCGTCCACGTCCCCCATGGCCTTCAGGTTGACCACCCCGCTGCCGTCCTTCATGATGCACTTGCAGTCGTTGACTTTGAAGCAGCCGGGCTCCTCGGGGGAGACGGGACGGGGGGCGCGGCCCCCATGGAGCACGCTCAGAGAGGCGAACAGGGCCAGGGAGGCCCGGAGCCTCATGGTGACCGGTCTAACGGCTGGACGGCCGGAGGGGAGATAAAAGCGGGCGGACGAGCAGCTGGCAGCTCGATGAGAGCGGTAGAAGTAATTAGAATAAAGGTGGCGGTCATTCCGGGCATTCCTGAGGCCCACTGGGACAGGCATATAGACTTCTCCAGAGGGTCTTGAGAAGATGTCACCTGAAAAATTCTAAATCTAAGAGCTGACTGGAGCCCTGACATCATAGAATCAATTGGAAAAAGAAACCCTTAAATGTAGATTTCTGGTGCATTTTGGAGCCACTTACATAGATAATTGAATATTTTATTTTAAAAAATAGTCTAGAATGATGATAGAAATGCCCTCATCAAGGTGGTTCATTTGAATAATTTCAGTCACTTTTTATTTTTAGCAGTAATTACCCATTGTTCTACAGAAAACACATTATGGATAAATATGTGAGCCAATTAGTTCTCAAACAGGGGTTTCCACTTTCACGGATGAGCATTTCATACATTTCCATAATATATGTGAAAGTCTTTTTTTTTTTATTTATATACAATATCTCACTTTGTTCTGCTTTTACTACCGGTGGTTTATTCACTAACCACTCTGCTAATAGATGTACAGGCTGTTAAATAGTGTAAAGGTTTGCTGCCATCCACTGGAGTCCAGACAGAATTCGGACAGTCATTTACTGGACGGCTTTGTGGGATACAGAAACGGACCTTATTGACAGGGGTTTGACCTTTGAATCCAACTGTACCATGATGATTAAATATAGGCTTTTATAACTTTAATAGAGTAAGTCAGTAGAAATTACTAAGTTTAGATCAGTAGCTATCAAATAAAACTGGTTTTAGATTTATTGGCGGTGGAAAGATACCAAAAGGGAAAAAAGTCCATGACAAACTGTCTTTTGTACAGATTTTAATTTGTCACCAGAAAAAGCCTTTAAGCTTTGACAGCAAATTTGCGCATGGAGTAGAGCAGGTCTTTCCTCTGCTGCTTCTTGGTGCGCAGGCTCTCTTCGTGTTTGTTGAGCTGCCGGCGCATTGCTCTGGTCTTCCTGGGCCTCAGGTCCAGGGGCTTGTACTTCTTACCCTGGAAGACGCAAATTAAGTCTTAGCCGACAAAAGAAAAGACACTCCGGAATAAAAACCGGTTACCCGCAAACCAAACAGAAAAGAGCACAGACTGTAGGGACACTAAAACTTTAAACTGCTTTAGGATGGTCGGCGACACATTTCTCATGTCAATTGACACAAGTTCCTTTTTTTCCTTCAACTGTTTTTATTTTAAACAACCTGATAATCAACATTACTGGGAGGCTTAACAGCAGAGAAGAAGAGCACCCACCATGTTTGTATGACTGCAAATGGCCGGTTTAACAAACATGGGGGATTCACTATTTAGCAGAATAAACCGAGGTGAATTTAACCTGCGTTATCCCCCAAAATATTACATCTTCACATACATGCATCTGTCTTAGCTGTCGTAATTTCAAATTTCTTCAGGTAAAATGTGTAGAAATAGAAAAATTGTTTCAAACAAAACATTTCCGGTGACAGAAGGCTGAAATCTCACCGAATGCTCTCTTGAATCCCCAGAACGTAAAAAAAAAAAAAAAAAGTAAAAACCCTTTAGTCTTATTGCAGTCAGTGTAAAACCGGTACTAATGGTGGCGTGCACAGAGGTTCTCTCGGGTCTCAGTCTTTTGGTAAGCAGTTGTGAATGCATCAGCAATACATCAGCTCAACGTGTATCATCTCAGACCAGAGAACCAAAGAGCAGGAAAAGGTCGGCGCCTGGAGGGGAGATTTGGTTCCGAGACTCGGGGGGGGGGGGGGGTGGGATGTTCCTCTCTTTGTAAAACTTCCTTAGGTTCTCCTTCTGTGTCTGGTTGATCACAGTCAGAACTCTGGCAATGGATTTGCGAACAACACGGCTGAGGAGATGAGTTTAAAAGAAAAGTTTCACTTGTTTTGCTGTGGTACTTCATGATTTATTTCTCATTAATTTCTTAATAGTCAGAACATCTAACATGGAGTGTGTGCTTATTCTCAAGAGCTTTACATTCTGACATTACTTTTTTTAAATTCAACAATATGAAATTATCACCATTTAAGGGTAGCAGTGCAGGGGGTTGCGGAACCCATACCTGCCACATCCAAAAGTTATCAAGAAAGTAAAAAAAAAAAAAAACCCTACTTACATCTTGGAGAGTTTGGAAGCAGCTCCACCGGTTACTTTGGCCACACGGAGCTGGGACAGTTCATTTTTCAGATCATCCAGCTGTTTGAGCAGCTCTTCCTTCTTCTTGCCCCGCAGATCTCTTGCCTTGATCTTGGCCTGGCGGAATAATTGACAAAATACAATTCCTACATCATTTAGAAGCAACGTTACTACATCCGACTCTAGCGCAATTTCGTAAAGGAATCGCTTTCTATGAGCTAACCAGGCTAACGCGACTTGTTTGTTAATATACAAACACACGAAGTCTTCTTAACATTAGACCGTTTCACAAAAGACAACTCGCTCGTCTAAAGTGTCTATACTTGAACATTAGGTTAGCACGTTTTTAGGGGCACTCACAGTGTGAATTTCTTGCTAGCACGTTTCCATTTAGCTTACGGTTAGCATCTTAGCTAAGCTGCATCGCTCCGTATTAGCGCTTTGCAATTTAACATTTTATCCTATTCCCGTAGCAGCCAACTTCACAACAATTGCAAATATCCGCGACCAAGACACTTATGCAGACATGTGAGACGAAATACGTGAGTTAAATAGTCCGTTAAAGGCGAAATATGCCTGGTTAGTTGAGGAGCGGCTGCCTCTTACCATGTTCCTGCTCGCTGCCCCGTTGGAAAGGCCGGACGCACCGCGTGCTCACAAAAAGGAGCTTCCGGAGAGCGTTCGCTGGTGGAAGTAGATTTCGCACTGACATGCGCAAACAGCGCCCCCATGCGGGTGGAGGTGGGAGAACCAAGCAGAAAAACGCCCACAATCCACTTTTCATCCATTTATTTTTTGGGGGGGGTTAATTATATTTAAAGAGAGGTGAGGGTACCAACATGTGATTTTTCATGTCTTTTAGTAGTTTTATAGAAGGATAGTGTAGTTTTACCATTAAAAACAAAAACTCAGATTATAGTGTGCAAAATTAAATATGCAACATGATTAAATATGAATTCATTCATGAACAGACTGCTGGACATTATGGACGATCGGTTGCTATTCCACCTCATCCTTCTCACCATCTTGCATCCTACATACTATAAATACCTGTCTGTTTTTTTTCTTCTTCAATTTTCTGATTACCAGAATGCTAAACTGTGCAATAGATAATTATCTATATGTAAATGCTCATCTGTGTTTATTATTTGAGTCTATAATCACCACCGGATCTAATTTAACATCATGGGTAATTTTAGCTTCTGTATTTTTTTAGTTTCTTTTTTGCTATTTTTTGTTTTTCTTTTATATTTAGATAAGTTAAGGTTAGTTTAAGAGTGTATGTTATATTTTGTTCCACATTTTGTAACTCCTTACTGGATTTTGTATTTGAGCCTCATCTAGTTTCTGCCCTCTGTGTGCTGCTTCTGTCTTCTGTTGAGCTTCTCGCACTTGAATTTCCCTCAAGGAGTCGTACCAAGGGATAAAGTCAAGTCTAAGTACAGAACTATTAGGTATAAAGAAAAAAAGTAGCTGACAAACAAAGCAAGAATGCCTACAGCCAGACGGCATGATTTTGTGACTGGGTTTATTGTAATAAATGAATGAAACCACTACAGCAATCAACAACTCATTAAAAAAAAAATCGTACTGATTGTACAGTAGTGTCAAATGATTAAAGACGTCTAATCACCAAGTTAAAAAGTGCTTCAACTGTTTCTTTGATTGCCAAAGATAACCCACAGCTCTTTGGACCGAGCTCAACTACATCAGACTGCTACCTGTCGCATTCCCATCTCTTCTAAATCCCGTGTATAAATAAAGCTTAAAAAGGACAGAAAAAGAAATGTGTTGTGAAGGGATGTTAGGGGGATGACGTCACACGCTCTGGACTCGGGGTTATGATAAGGCAGTGGGACTGAGTGATGCGGAGGCAGGAGGACGCGTCCTGCAAACTGACCGCCTCCAACTATTTACATCCGATGATTTTGAAATTTTCTCAATGCATACAGTATGTACATATTTCTATATATAAATAGACATTGTGGAATGTAATTTCGTTTGCATTCGCAAAGGCAAGTAAAGGTCGGCCCCGTCATTATACACACCGCATTCGCTTATTTCATCATTTACAGTAGTTATTATTAGTCACACCGTTTCTCAGTGAGGTGAGAGAGGCATTAAGGGCAGGGCAAAACTGGACGGTAAACTCAATGTAATAACAGTCCAATGACATAGTTTGTAGCTTTCAAGTTAGTTGTTTCTATAGGCCATTCTGTTTTTAGCTCTTTATACACAAATGGATGTCATGTGACCACTAAATACTTCACATCGATTGGGGGAAAAACAATCTAAATCTTTTCCAAATTTCTTTGAATGCGATTGAACACATCATTCGTAAAAACCCAGCAAAAATCTAAGTGATCGAGAAAGGAAGGGGGAAAAAAAGTCACAACAGATTTCAATCTGTCTTAAATGGACAGGTCTTTACATAAACACCGTTGGGGTCAACTGACCCCTGATGTCAATCGTTCCACAGCATTTGACAGGTACTGTCAGAGTTTATGATACTGAACCCGAGAAGGCTTCGGCATCCTGTGCAGATCATTACGACGATTCGTTTGCATAAAAGAAGCCCTCTGCGGTTTAAAATCGGAGCCCAACCATGGAAAAGGACGACCGGGTCCTTTGGTCACCCAAAGGCCAAAAAGAGCCCCTCTGTCCGGCGAGAACGCACACAGGAAGTCGCGTGAACACGTGTGCCGACAGAAGGGGGGCGGATATGCCCCGTTTCCTAAACGAACAGTAAGGCAGCCTGATATTTCATTAGAAAGTTTCCTATTCTGATTCCGGTTTTCCGCTTTCACTGAGAAGACAATATCAGGTTTGTGCTGGAAGTAAAACGAGACACCCGCCGATGAAGAAATAAAAAAAAAAATAAGGAAAGGAAGTCATGGTTAAGCCTTGTAGTCATTTAAAAATATTGTGATGCCCCTTTTCTGTCTCCCGCGTAGCATGAAACACCGGCTCTTCCCACAGATAACCAGAAAAAAAACAAAAAACAGTGACTGTTAAAGCTGCTTAGTGATTGGGGCCACAGAGGAAAGGGCTCCTCCTCCACAACGCGTCCCTTCATGTCTTTTCTCCCGGTCACCACAGCGGTGTGTGTATGTGTGTGTGCTGCTCATCAGCTCCAGTGAGTCGAAGCGCCTGAGATGGAAGGGCGGATGATCCCCTTTGGTGAAGGTTTGGATCCAAACCAGGACATCTGGAACACAGGGGCTCGGATTAAAACCCAGCAAATCCCGATTAGAGCAAATGTAAAACTCTGTTTTAAACAAGTGGCCTTTCTAAAAACGTGTACTAATGAAGAAGAACACAACCTTTCAATACAGTTATTAGATAAATCATAATCACAAAACAGAATGTGGTCTTGCAAATATATAAAACCCGAATTTGTATGTTTAGGCAATCGTAAGTACAGGTTCTACTGTGTTTAGTTTTGCTGATGCGACATAGAACCGCAGTGAAAAGGCAAAAGGTGCTTTTTCTCTCGCTGCTCTTATCTTTACGTACCTATAATATGTACCTTACCTGTGGGAGAGAGAGTGAGAGAATGTGTGTGTGTGTGTGTCTGTGTGATGAACGCTGATGAGATACAAAACAACTGGTAGCCAATTGAATAAGCTGCCCTTTTAGGTTTACACATTTGTAAATCTGACTCTAAAGGAGTCAGTGCCTCACCGACCACGTCCAATAAAAAACTATACAAAGACACTAAAAACATGCCTCTTATACAGGGGGCACAAAATGAGGCAGGCTCGACTTAAAGGGAGATTCAAACTGGACAGCGGAAGCTATAGAGGACTTAAGATGCTCAGAGTTAAAACAAAAAAAACAAAAAAAATACCCACCTTATACTCCAGAGTTTGCTTTAGCATGTCTTCTTCTTCCCGGGTGAAGTTCAGAAGCACGGATACGGCTCGAATCAGCTGATAAGCCTGACAAACACCACGCACGGGGAGCACACGGTCAGTCGGCGTCCCACAAATCCTCCCCCCCCCACACCCCCCCAACCCCAGACACTCACCTCAGCGTCCCTGGACGACATGAACTTGAGAACCACGTGCTTGAGGTACTCGAAGTTGATCTCCCGCGAGTCGTTGAGGTCCGAGGTGTTGGTCACGGTGGTTCTGGAGGTGGGGGGGCTCGGGGCCGATGCCGGCGGGGGGTCCGGACACACCCGCTCCAGTCTCTCTGCTCGACTCTCGGACGGCCTCTCCTTGCCGTCGACTTCCGAGTCGGCCTTGAATTTCTGAAAAAACGCACGCATTTATCCGAATGAATGAAGTCCGATCCACAGAAAATCCCGAAATAAATCAAATTTTTTTCCTCTTTTGAAAACGTTTTGGTCAGAACACATGTCCCTACAGTTCCAGACTTACCAGTTCTTTCTGTAGAGTCCTTTTGAACTCAGCCAGTCTCTGCTGGAGTTGCTTGATGGTCTGGAATACAGCACGTATGCATCCATTAGATTTAAGTCCTCAGTAAAAGCTGAGGAAAGACGTGCTTGTAGCATGTCGGAAAGAACTCGAAGGCTCTCTGACCCTGTTTTTGTCGCTGAGCTGCTGCTCCAGATCCCTGTTGACCTTCTGCAGGTGGTCCAGGTCGTCCACGGTCACGCTGCCGTTTTGGTCCTCCTCACACACCTCGGGGCCGCGCAGCTGCTCCGTCAGCGTCTCCACCTCCACCTCCAGGTACGAGATCTGCGCGATTAAAACCGAATAAAATAGGTTTGAATAAAAAAAAACAAGAGAAAAAAAAGACAGTAATGACAAAAAATATGAACCTAATACAATCGGTTGACTTATTTACTTCCTTTAAATTATTGATATTGATATCTAAATGGGTATTTTAGAAGAAAACTGGTTACAAACCCCCACATCATTGCATACATGGAGAGAACATTGTTGTTGTTATCACACCCAAACTGAGAAGCAAATATAAATCTACCCCCCAACCCTGCTGGCGGAAATTTTGGGGATGTTTTTTGGCTTTGCCCTAGTTTGGTTACATTTTGGGATTGTGTGCATTGTACATGGAAATGTCTCAGGAAATATTCTGTGTAAATCTGACAGATACCTGTTTAAAATCCTGATGGCTGTCAGTAAAAAAAAACAATTACCAAAAAACAGTGCAAAGAAGACCTCCCTGACAAAGAGGACTGGCTGAAAATTGATAAGGACATATATGTCATGGAGGACTTGACCCAAAGAATAAGACTAAAGATGGACTCCTGTGTGGAAAAATGGACAAAGTAGATTATTTACATTGCAGTGACTAATTGAACATATGGGACATTGTTTACCAGCTTGAGTCATATCCCAATCTGGACAGTATATAGTTTTGTTTATGTTACGTATGTGTGTTTTTGTTTGTTTTTTTCCTCTCCTTTTTTTTTTTTCACACCTTGTAATTGTCAACAAAGAAAAATAAAGTAAAAAAAGCTGCTGTTCCTCCTCACTGACCCGCGCCTGGCAGCTGTCCAGCTGCTGCGTCTGGCCCAGCAGCTCCTCCCTCAGGCCGGTCAGCTGGGCGTCTCGGTCGGCCTCGGTCAGCTGCAGCTGCGCCCGCAGCCGCTCGGCCTCCTCCTGCAGCCGCGCCAGCGCGTCCTGCCGACTCTGCACCTCTGACGCACAAACGCACACACGCTCTCGAGTCAGCGGTTGTGGGTTTCAAACAGCAAAGCACCTTACTTCTCACTTCTCCTTTGGACTTGTTCAGCTTACACATCGTCATTTAGATAGATTTAAACTCGTTTAGTAACTTTTTTCCTCTTAAATTTTTCTTAAATGTTCTTTCATTTGTAATAAATTGTGAAAAATATTTCAATAAATTCGAGATGTTCATCTTATAAGTTATAAGATTCATAATCAAGAAAATTCTAAATCAAATTAAACCCACTATCTTGAAATAGCAACAGGGGAGTGCTATTCTTAGTTTGTGTGTGTGTGTGTGTGTGTGTGTGTGTGTGTGTGTGTGTGTGTGT
>JABUIW010000034.1:1148966-1186449 GCA_013363375.1 Menidia beryllina | reverse complement strand
TGTGTGTGTGTGTGTGTGTGTGTGTGTGTGTGTGTGTGTGTGTGTGTGTGTGTGTGTGTGTGTGTGTGTGTGTGAGCACCATTTTGGAGTGTTTTGATGTCCTCCTCTCTCGTTGTGAGCTTCTCAGTGACAGCTACCAGCTCCTGCTGTAAGTTCTGCAGTGACAGCATGGCTTCTCCGACCTGACACACACACAAACACACACACACGCCTTACAAAGAATCCACCACGATGGGGGCGTGTGAGAGAAAAGCCCCACGTAGGCCGCTGCGTCTTACTCGTCCTCCGGCCCTTTTACTGCTAACGCACACAGACCTGTGTCTGTAGCTCCTCCTTCTGCCGTCGGCTGTCCTCCAGGGCTTTGGCGATTTCCGTACTGACCGTCTGCCGGCAGCTCAGCTCTGCCTGCGCGGGAACACAGCGAGAAGCAAGGTGAGATGATCTGTTCATCCGCAAAAATATTCCAGAAATTGCCTAAACGCATGCCTTGGGGTTTTAAGAAAAATATTGTTGTTGTTTCTAAAACCTTACATCTAAGATTTTAAATTTCATTCATTGAAATTTCATGCATTGATCAGAATGCTGTGGAACAATGATTTTAAATCATTAAATGTAATTAAATTACAGTTAATGGTGATTAAAACCAATACATGGTGCTGGCACTCTGTTCATATGTAAGGAGTGTTATTACTTTAACTCCAGCAAATTTTATTGAAACTAAAAAACACTGATAGATATCCTGTGCCGTCTGCCACTGTACGAATTAAAGTTTACATCATACTACTCTGGAAGCGTTCCACTAAAAGTGCAACTTCTTTGGAAGATGAGGGATAAAAAGAGGGTGAGGCAAAAGGTAGCCGTAAAACATCTGCCACTGTTCAGAGGAGGAGAGCAATTAGGAGGAGCTGAGGCATGTGAGCAGCAAATGTTTTCAGCATGTGTTGTCTGCAACGTTTGCGAGAATCAAAATATGTGTCGTTTCAGCCTAATTTCTAGAGCTTGATTTATTTATTTTTTACCTTGCATTCCTCCAACTCTTCTGTCCTCTGCTTCAGCATGGTGTTTACGTCCAGCAGCTGCTTATCCAGATGAGACTGCCACACAGAAACCCCCCACACAAATCATTGCACCAAGAACAAACGTTTTCAGAAATTCAGGTCACACATGTCACACAACTATATAACTGATGATTCCATTTGAACACCCTAATCCTGAGGGTTGTATCCCCCGCTGACTAAAAATGCTAGCAGCAGAACTAAATGGCCATAATGAAAACACAAGGCTGTTTGGAAGAGAATCGAGTTTTCAAATGTCCGGGCGAGACAGTTGAAAGGTGGATCTCCCCTTTAGATTCCCACTTGTGGTATTAAATCTGTTTACAGATTCCCCTCCCAGATGGGATGTGGGAACAGTTGCATTCATTTTTCCCTCCGTCATAATCTGAAC
This sequence comes from Menidia beryllina, assembly GCA_013363375.1. NCBI lineage: Eukaryota > Metazoa > Chordata > Actinopteri > Atheriniformes > Atherinopsidae > Menidia > Menidia beryllina. The sequence continues at coordinate 1,185,003 of JABUIW010000034.1, read as the reverse complement.
TTTGAGCTTTGGACAGCAAACAAAGTACAAACGTACCACCCGGTCTGTGAGCGTCTGCTTGTCTGTCTGCAAAGAGCTGACGCCGTCCTCCAGTCGGCTGATCTTCTCCTGACTCTGCTGCTCGGACAAACGCACCTGCTGATCCAGGAAGGCTCTTTCTGCATCTTTCTCTCCTTGCTGAACGAAGGACACACAGATGCATTTTTAAAGAGCCCCCAAAAAACCCCACTCAAACATGGTTTTGTCTCAAAAGGCACTCGTACAAAGTCAGATTTTTAAATGAAACAATGTTGTGTCACAATTAACTGTTGTCTAGTAACCCGGGCATGCTGTCAGGGTTGTCGCTAGGACACAAATCTTTACATGATGACACAAATATAAACAGATTCTGTCTCTTATCACCACACAAGAACAAACGTGCTTCAATTTGCTAGAATTATTACAAAGAAAAACAGGCCGTTTAGTAGTAATTCATAGAGGAAAAAAAAGGTACAATCTAATAAAAAATGATAACTCGTTTCTCCATTTATAGTCTTTCCAACCAAGCAAAACACAGATGTTCCCAAATCAACACCGAAACAGAGAGCTCATTCTGAGGTCCATTTATGCAACAACAGGCTAAAATATGGCTTTTTTTTTTTTGGTTCATTGTCCTGTTTTCATCCAGGTTTTACAACATCGTTTCATAACGAATAAGAACTGATTGGTGGAAACCCCCCCCAGCCACAAATTTCCAACATAAAGAACACATTTACTCTGCCGGCTTCTTCAGGAACCGCCCAGACTTTTTCTTATATAAATCAAATAATTGACAACTCTTACCAGTTTCTCCATTTGCTGCTGTTTCTCTGTGATCTGCTGCTCCGCATCGTTCAGCTTCCCACTCATTTCTTGAACTTGATGCTCCAACTCAGCAATCTGAAACACAAAAATGATTAAATGATTAAAGGCCTTTTAATGAACAATATGATATGGCCGAACAGGAATATATCTTGGCATGTGTCCCATTTTCTTAAAATTTAATTAATCGCCATGTCTATGCTGTGAGGAAGAGCTTTATTGACGGTGGTTGACTCATTATGGTATTTTCCTGTCATATATAAATGCTAGTTTATCAAACTAAGAGGACCAGTTTCATCATCTAATTGTCTCTTCCAACAAAGCAAAAATAAAATCGTTAATTTATCAATTATAGTAACCTTCCTGTTATTTCATAACTAGGAAATGCCAACCAAAGCATGCATTCCTGCATGAAACTACAAACTCCAGGACAACATTTATTAATCTATTTGATATTTTTCTTTCTTTCTTTCTTTCTTTTTTAACAGTTTAGCAGGAAACTGCTAGAATCGGCCAATCGGCTGATTGGTTGGTGTTGTGGCTCAAATATGCCGCTCTTCCAAGTCCAACACAGAAATAAAATTGGGACGAAATCATATCATGTTACTCTATTGAGAGGAAGAAACACAAAGAGGAATTATATGTGCTTGGAATTTGGAGTTTAGGTTGTTTTCTATTAGAAATGCAAATAAAACTGCTACAGTGCTGCATTGAGTACGTGCTCGTGGAAAACCCCCATATCAGTGCTGCGTGATTGATTATTTCTTTGAGAGTATTTGGTGTCAAAGAGCTTACTTGTGTGTCTGTTCTCTCTTTGTAGGCCCTTGAGGACTCATCCTTATGTCGAAGAAGCGTTTGCAGTTCAGTAATAGTGCAGCTCAGTCTGGATACCTGGGGTTGGACACATATTGCATCATCAACTTTAAAACGCATCTGACAACATATTTCTTTTTTCTTTTCTTTTTCTTTTAGCGCAAGGTAAGATCATTTGCTGTAGAAACTGAAAGAAAAAAAAGAGGAACTGAAAAAATCAAGCAGGCAGAACTAAAGGGACACTTGATTTGTTCCTCTAAAGTGGTTTTCCAAGTTTCCGAACCATTTCACGGGAACAGCAACAAAACATTGCTGCAATTTCTTAGTGGAAACCTTCAGAGCTATAAAAAGGAATCCGATTTCGACTTAGGAAGTCTTTTGGGAATTGTACATCAGGATTCAGGGGGGGAGTAAAGGCCCTGCCATACCTGTGCCTCCAGAGAGCTGACGGTATCGGCGTGGTTTGTCCTGACTGCCAGCAGCTCTGCTCGGGTCTCCTCCAGATTCCGCTCCAGGTTGGATTTCTAAAAGGGCAAACATAGTTATTTCAGTTATTTCGCTCTATTTACGTGCCAAAAAACGACCACTTGGAACGAAATTTGACGATTTCAAGTCTGTAAAACTGAGGCCGTTTCCTGCAGCCTTTCCTAAAGGAACCCGTTTGCCTCCTAGCTCCGGTCTTATTCCTTAACTCATTGGCTGCCAAAGACGTCTATAGACGTCAATTCAAATACAACCGTTGACTGCCAAAGACGTCTATAGACGTCTTTTATGTTTTTCAACGAGAGTGGCTGGGGGACGATCTGCTAAAGGTTGTCCGTAAATATCAGGCTTCTAGACAGAGTATGTAGTAACAAATTGACCCTCTAGGTGGCAGTGCCACTTTTGAGCATAGACTGTAGGCAAATAAGAAAAAGGTAACGGTTCGATTTGAGAGAACATGTCGCCGGTGAGACGCAAGTCGAGGAAACTCGCACTCAAACAGAGTTTGTGTCGCAATCGTTCGGTTGGTGTCCCGATCGTGGGAAATTAAGGAGATCAACCCGGGCCAAGCGGAGAGAGTAGGCCTAGCTCACGGCGTGTTTCACCACGGCTCAACTCCGCAGATAGTTCCGGGTCAGATGAATTTAGCGATTTAGCGAGATGTTGTTTTTGTCGTTTTATAGAAGGATACAACTTTTAAGATGTTTGAGGTGTCACTATAGCCAAAAAAATAGCATCAAAGACACTTCTCTGCTTGAACTGTATCTCTTCACAAAAAGCTTGTTTTCTCCATTTATTGTTCAAAAACTGGTGTTTTTGTCGAAACCAACCTATGTTCTACTGCTGCTTACTAAAGAACGGAATAAAGTAGAAACTAATTTTTTTTCCTGATGAAAGAAAAGAGTCTACTCTTTTTTTTGGTGTGTTCGGTGTTTACATAGTCATAGCACAAACTATTCTGTGGTTCTTGAAAAATCAGTCAAAATGCTCAAAAAACTCTGGCAGTATGGGACTCTGTTCTGAAAATGGCTGGCAGTCAATGAGTTAAATATAAACGGAATCCACCTCCTGCAGCAGCTCCTGCAGATGCTCATCCTCGCTCAGGTTCCCTTTCAGCCGCCTTTCCAGAGAGGACACTTTCTTCTGAAGTTCCCCCAGCATTCGTTCCTTGTCCTCCTCTGCTACAGCAGCCTGAGGACCCACAGAAAACAGCCTCCTTAGATTATTCCACAACTTGTATTTTTCTTTTTAGTCGTTACTTGTGCGGCTCCTCGTGCTCCGACCTTTTGTTGTTGCAACCTCAGAGAGTCGTGTTCAGCCTGTAAATCATGGAGGGACTGCTCTAATGTGGACGCTATGTCCTGAGACTGGAAAAAACAAAAAAGGCAGTCAAAAAAATGGTCGACGAAGAGCGAGAGCAGGTAAAAAAAAATAAAAAATAAAGCCTGAAATCAGGCCTTGCCTTCTGGAAGTCCTCAGAAACCTGTTGGATGACCGACTCCAGCTCTTTACACCTTCCTTCCAGCTCGCCGGTCTTTGCTTCTGCTTCCTCTCTCAGCAGCAGCAGCTCTTCTCTGCACATTTAATAAAAATTGACAATTTTCTGTCTCATAAGCTACAGTCCACTAACAAAGACAAAAACACGCAGGAGGCACCTTTAACCCTTTAAAGCCCGATCCAAGAATAAAACCATACAGAAAATTACTTTTTTTTTGGCCTTTTAACAAAATATGTAAAAAGAAAAAACATTTTTTTTTTTTATATTAATAATTTATTACTATGCGATAAGTCAAGATTATTTTTTGTGTAGTCTTCTGCCCCCTGTTATCAGTTGTATCTGATTGTGTACAATAGGATTTTGAGCAAAGTTTTTACCATCAAATAATGCAAAATGTGTCAGACACAAAACATTTCAGAAACCGTATGTATCAAATATGATACATTTGGCATTACAGGGTTAAGACGCAGAGTTTGGGAATGAGTCGCTATGGCCCCGACGCCATGTTTAAACGTCTTACCGCTCGATTTCGAACTCAGAGTTGAGTCTGCAGCTCTCGTCGTGCTGCTGCTGGAGGGCCCGGAGTTTCCCCCAGGCCTCCGACAGCCCCCGTTTGGCCGACTGGGCCTCGCTGTCCTTCTGCTGAAGCTCCCGCTCTCTCTGGCCGAGCAGCTCCTCCTTTCTCAGCAACTGGTCAGACATTAATAAAGCGTAAAAAAAAAAAAAAGTGTACTCTAATTCAAAAACATTTCTGGGAACCAAAAGATTCAGAGGGACAAACTCAGGTGTATTTCTTAAAAAATACAGACTGGATGACGGTGTCTTCATATCCTCCTTGGCTTATTTTCTAATTCTCTGTTTAATCTAAAGCTAATAGAGATGCTGTTGGCAAACTCCACATGTACGCACCATGTGTTTAACTTTAGCGAGCTCTTGCTGCTGAAAGCCCTCCAGCTCATCCAGGTCATCTCTTTTCTGGAAGAGGGTTAAACTCTGTTCCATCATCTCCTCAAGCCGGGCTGACAGGGCAGCCTTTTCCTAAACAAACAACAGCTGTTTATTACCACTGCTTTATGCGCACCGGCCATTTAACTCCTTTTGGGTCCCCCGAGGGGACCCGTTCAAAGGATTTCCTGTGGAGTTCTGGTGGAAAGCAGCTCATCTTAGAGATGATGGGGGGATGCCGTTGAGAAAACGTGGAAAGGAAACAAAGCTTGATTTAGGAGTTAAAGAGACCGATCCTCTCATAATGGATTTCACGCAGTGCATTAGCCGAAGCTCGAGGGGGGAGACGCAACGCTGGAAAAAAGCGAACGCAGAGAGCTTTCAATGACTCCACAGGGAACCTTTGGGCATGCTTTCACATCTCTTCACTCATTCGGTCCTGACTACACACTGAATAACCTGAGAACAGAAGCGACCATGTCTGAATGGTGACTTTACTTATTAACAGCCTGCACAGAGGAGTTAGGGCATTATGGCCCCACGTGAAAAAAAAACATGTTTAAAAGAAGCTCAGACTGTTTGGCTTTGTTATTTGATGCAGCATCATAGAGCAGAAAAAGGGGAGCAAAAGGGGCATCGTGTTGTAAGATACAAATAAAAACCTAATTTTGTGCTTTTTGTGGCATTACAACATGGGTTTACGCCCTTTGCCACCATTTTTTTGTGTCTGAATCGATAAAGAGAACAACTACTGCAACAGACAGATCCGCCCAAAGCAACCCTAGCATGGAGCTTTTAAATCAAGCTGCAGGTTCCATCTTCACCTCTTCAGTTCGAGGACATCCCACAACAGCTGTGTGAGGTGCTAAAATAAATGTTAATCCAGTGTATCAAATCCTTCCGCTTTAACTGAAAGTATGAGATTTGATGTTTTACATTTCCCTATTCGGTTGTAGAAATTATTAATAGGTGGTTGCTGGAATGCAGAAAAACCAATCACATGTCCACCGGTCAAACTAAAGAATTCAAAAGAACCTCAAAACATGGTGAAATATGAAAGCACCCCATTACAGCTCCTGGTTTTAGATACTTGCCTTCTCAACGTCAGTCATCTTCTCCATCCATTCCTGAAAGAAAAGGAAAGAAGAAATTAAATTCCCCGATCAAAAGCTCTGTCTGTATAGCAGGCCAGGTGGCAGTTACCTGATCCTTTTTTTCCAGAGCTAAAGCCATCCCTTCGGCCATTTTGGCTCGGCTGGCCTGATGAGACTCACTCTGTTCTTGAAGTTTCTTTATGGATGCTGAGCATTAAAAAAAGGGACAGAGAGGCAGGGGGGATAAAGGAGGGGGGGAAAAAACAAAAAGGTTGGTATAAAGACAAAAACAAACCAAATCAAAGTTTACTCGGTGGCATCGTTAGTAGCAGTGAAAAAGTTTAAAAGAGTGCTTATCCCAGAAGCAGAAAACAGGAAAAGACAAGCAATGTGTAGCGACTGACGTTTCAAAATAAAGCAGAACGCTATAACGGCACAGTAACTGTGTGGAAAAAGAAAGCAAAGCCTCCCTGAAGTCAGGAAACGAATGGAAAAACCTTCAGGAAGAGCTCCCTGGTTTGAAGCCACAATAAGAAGCAATAATAAAACACTTCTGGGTTCACTTCGGTGACCTCTGACCTCTTGGAGCTGTGACGTTGGGTAAGAGTTGAGTTTCAGCCTCTGATTGCATCGGAGTAAACGAGTTGAACAAAAAAATAAAATAAGGAACAGACCAACTCGTGCCAACTGGTCCTGGTTCGCTAGAACATCGGATAAGGTTTTTAACTAGTTTCAAAGGAATTACTGAGCCCAGTTTAAAAATCAGGTTTAGAAATGTTCAGCAAAACAATTAATAATAAGATTTACTTATCGGGCCTCCGATTTGAGTCCACCCAAAGTGATGGGATGATTTTTTTATTACATTTTTTTGGTTTTTACATGTAATGCATTCATTCTAATTTGTTTGATTTACAGTAAGTCTCAAGTTTTTGCTATTTTGTCCTTAATTTAATCCAATGCAAAAAGAAAAAAATGTTTTAAACAGCTTTTCATTTTCTTATTTGGAATTGAGAAAATTTCTCTTCATGAGTTTCCTTATAAAAGATTAATACATTAATTTTTAATTCAATTTTTTTTATTTTTGCAGGACGTCTAGGTATAATAATAGGTAGGTTATAATTTTTTTAATTATGTACAATCTTACGATGTAAGGAGCTCACGCTATTTGTAAAAAAAAAAGTGCTTTTTTAAAAAAAAAAGATTCAGTTGGCAAAGTTTGTATTTAACAGGTAAAACATTTAACTGAAGTTAAACTGTGGGGGGAAAAATTGGATAGCGACAGACGGAACCTTCTTGAGTCTGAAATCCTCAAGCTGAACAAATACAAAAATACAAATCTGAGAACGTAGATATGGATTAAAAAGGAAAGATTTTAAAAGGAAAAAAAGAAAAAAGAAAAAAAGCACCCAGCGCTGGGAAAAGAAAACCTTTAAAGCCCGTAATGCCAGCGTAAGCATTTACAGATCGGATTAAAGGAAATGATGATGTGCTGAGAGGCGCTCGGGACAGAGAGCTGACAGAGATGAAGCCGTTTTTGGGCGGAGTGGAGAGGTACGTACAATCCTGATGCCTTTCTAACGCAATTTCAAGCTTCTCCTTGGTCTTCTGCATAATTCGTAGCTGCTCAGCGTAGTCTGGTTTTGGGAAGTGGGGTGATGGATCACACACGCATACCAATACGCAACCGACACACACACACACAACACAAATGAAGGGGCGAAAAGATGGGGGGGCAGAGAGAGGGGGGGGGGGGGGGGGGGGGGATGAACAGTAGGAGAGGGAGAAACAAAAGGGAAAACATGGTTGAGAAATAATGAAAGGTAAAGTTACTAATGATTTTCTTCACTTAGAAAACCATATGGGTTTAAAGGCCTCTTTAAGAGGGTGTAAAGTAACAAAAGCCAATCAGGAAAAAAAGAAAAGGCTATTCAGGAAGGGGTAGGGGGGCTGGCGCCAGGGGGCATGGCACAACTTCTTAACATTGAATAAATAAATAAATAAACAGCTATTGGACATCTAAACAAGAACACATTTTTCTAAAATTATTCCAAGACAAAACAGAAATCGACAGCGTTGCATTTACAGGATTGCGGAGACGTTTAAAGTCAAACAGGAGAGGAACTCTCAGATCTGTTCGGGATATTTAGAAGCTAAAGACTATTTTGTTTGTAAATAAACACCTTCAGTGTGGCAATTTCTGATGAGCTGCTCCTGCAAAGCTGAGTGCAAAACTAAAGAATTGACTCAGAAGAAGAATTATTATTATTGATTACTCGTGTATTTATAGCCAATAAAGTTCCAACAATATCTCTCAGGTAAATGCATCGAGTCTCTGATGAGCTCGGTTGGATTTTTTGGGGGTTGGGGCGGCTTCCAGAGAACTGCAGGCTCAGTTTGATGTGTCCTACCCGACAGTTTGGCCTCCAGCTTGCGGATCTGATAGTTTCTCCTGAGGAGCTGGGCGGGCAGATCATCCCTGGAGCTGCTGCCATCAGAAGCCTACGCTCTCGCGCACACACACACACACAGACACACACACACACAAAGCAACATACCCGTATCAGGTAGGAGAGTCATAAAACCTTTTTTTTTTAAACTACACTAGCCAAAGAAATATGTTTTTTGGAATTGTATTTGTTCAGATTTTTAAAAATAATTAATGGATTAAAGAAATAAAACGAGATGCTGGCAGTCAGTGTCATCCTAACAAGTAGGATTAAGGTTTCACAGCTCCTAAAACAGCACTGCATGTTAGCCCACAAGGCTCCCTCTCACTAAATTATTTAGCCAAGTAAACAATGAGATGACGCGTGTCCCCAGAAGTATGGTCTTTCCCACACAGGGATGAAGCCACCATGTTTGCTCAAGTGAAAGGAGCTTTTGCTAATCTATGCGGAAAAGACAGAACCCTTAAAGGAATGCGTTTGACCGTTCAGGCTGGGCGTTAAAAAAAAATGCTAACGTTCATTTAGTGCCGAGGAGACCAACCTACTGAGACATTTACAGCTTCAGAGTTGTCTCAGGCACACCCATGTCCTGCTAACTGGACCTGTCTGACTGGTGGCTTTCCAAAACCAGTCCCAGTTCCTGACTGAGACCTGATCCCCGGGTGAAAGAGGTTTTTTTGTGGCCTTCCAAAACTATAACATGACAAAAAATGCCGTCAAAAATATTTATATTAACAAAAATAAATGACTAAACTTAAATAACATCAACTGTGACCATGGAATCTTTCCACTGGGCAATGACCGGTGAAGCATTTGTTTGTTAGCACTGAAACTGTCATTTGTAAAGACTTTCAAAGTTAGTCTAAATCATTTGTTGGTTGCTTTCTTTCTTTTTGTTGAGCATCACCAGAGGCGGTGGCTAGGGATTGCATCTGTTGGAATTCAGCCAGAGGTGGCACAACGCCATACACAGCTGGACCAAAGCCACTAGAATCATTAGGAGAATGAATATAAAAAAATATCCAACATTAAAACTGCTCCTCTAACTATTACGACCTCTGTCTGATGTTTAAACTCTGGTTCGGAACACATTACGCACGTTAGGTTCACTGCACCGTGCAGTTTATTAGTACGGTAGTTTATTTATGACGAGTTATGAATACTTTCCTGCTTTTATTGCCATTTCGATATAGACTTCCTTGTCTTGCTGCTGCTGCTGCACTGTAATTTCCGAGCTTGGGATCGATAAAGCAAGTCTATCTTTTAATCTAATAGAATGCCACTTTGCATGTGGGAAGCTGGGAAACACACAAAGCATCTACAGGCATTTCATTACTGGATATCCTCACGTATCTGAGGAAGCATTAAATACGAGGGGTGGATTTTGCACAACCTAGGAGAACAGCTGGGTTCCAAGAGCAAAAAAAAGTAGAATCTTTGCAAAGCATAACAAAACAAATCAAAGTTGTCGGGGGGATTTCAGTTTCAACTCATGATGGAGATGGAAATAAAAACGTTATTTGAAAAGTGTATGTTAAAGAAAGGGGCATTTATGGTAACTGGGGGAGGCTGTCTGACAAACTTCAGTGCAAAACATCAACTATTTCTTACTGATGACACTCAAAACGTACACCTACAATCACACTGTTTCTCCAGTGTGGAGTAAATGAACAGGTTTAATGAACTCACTGATCATACATCTGCCAAAGGCTCAATACTTTTTTCATTTTCTATTAGTTTCTGTATGATGACATTGGTTATTGAATTTATTTTCTGCGAATCATTAAGGTGCATAAACTAAACACATATAATATAGTTAGCTGAAGACTGGAAACAAGTTCGGTGCACTTACAAAGTCATCCCCCGAGTCTGCCCCCAGTGAGGTGATGGATTCTTTGCTTATGGTCCGAGGGATGCGCACAGCCGTCCGGGGCGCCGTGGCCGCCTCCTCGGCAATCTTTTTCTTCAACTTGGCAAACATACCGACCTCCCCCTTCAACCTCTCTTCCTGAGGACAATTTGCAATTTCTGAAAAAGTCCTTTCTCCTCGCCCTGGTGCATGGATTTCACAGCTGCCCGGTCTGCTGGCCAGAGCAAAGGAGCCTTCTTACGCAGTACCGCTGAGAAGAGGGATGCTCCGCTGCTTCCATTTGGCTGCATACGTAAAACGAAAAACATGTTTTGAATTCAATCTAAGAGCTCAAAATCAGTGCACGGCTGTCTAAAATATTTTGCAATCCAAATTATGGTTACAAATTCAAATGAGTTGGTTGATCTATACGAGTTGTTTCCAAAAGATCTATTAACATTGTGCTTACTCCAAGCAGATGAGAGTCATCTGAATGCTGAGGTGGTTGATCTATATGAATTGTTTCCAAAAGATGTATTAACATTGTTCTTACTCCTAGCAGAGGAGAGTCAGCTGAATGCTTCTATTGAAGCAAAAAACTGAACCGGCCCTTTAAATGTTTGAGTCGTTGTAAAACACAAGTTTATTGTAAAATGCAGACATTCTATGACTTTTTTTTTTCTCCCAAAAATGCTACAGCCAAACTAAAATGCGTTTTTTAATGAAAAAATACACCTTAGAGTTTGTAAGCACATTTGAGTCCATGGCTAGGATCCAGTTTATCCTGACATATTGAAAGTGCTGGTGTTCTAGCTAGCCACCCTGCTGAAACACAACCTCATTGTGCCTCACGGGGGTTTATCCAGTTATAAGGTCAATTTATACAGTCCAAGAATGTCTTGACAGCTAGCTAGCTTCACAAGTCAAAATACAAGTAACGTTTCCAAAACCGGTTATGCTAGCTGTTGCTAGCCTGTCCATTGATGTCGCTTCCTTCTTACCATTTCATTTTCGATTAAACATCCATCCGTGATGTTTTCTATTGCTCTACTACTTCTGTCTTTCTCCACTTGTACACAAAATATAGATGTTACACCCAATTAACAATAAAGAACTTGCTCGAACTGTCTCGTATGACAAGCTAGCCGCTGCTAGTTGAGAGCTACACGTAATCACCCCAAACAGATGAGTCACTACGTCACGGAGGCGGGGCCTCCGTTGATTGGATGGAAGAAGGAAGAGGCGTGGAAATGAAGATCAGAACATACTCTCTCTATAGGCAGAAAACGGAATAACAGCAAACAGGATCTTTAAAAGTCCTGCCAATTTAGTTTTTAATCAACACAAACCTTTTGTTTTAACTAATATTTTGGGGCAACCTGTGAGCAGTGGCTTCATCCATATATTAGATTTGTAATGAATTTAAGAGCTTCATGCAAAAACAAAGGAAAGGAAGGAAAAAAATTAAATGCGTTGTATAAACTGCATGCAATAGAATAAAATGAAAAAATTAAACTTAACATGCATAACCTATCTATTTTTTCTTGTGAAATATTCCCCCTGAGTTCTCAACTCTACTAAGTTCATCAGACTGCTCATTTGTTCTTTCAAATTATTTGTTAACTAGTTAACAGCTGGACAAGTACTTTTATTACAATAATAATAATAATAATTTCCCTCTGGGATTATTAAAGTATTTCTGATTCTAATTGGATAAATGAGGAATCCTATTAAGTCAGGTCTAGGCAGCAAACAGAAATGGAAAAATTGGTTAAGAAAGGAAGACAAGCTGTCAAAAAAAAAACAGAAGAAGCACTTCTTGATAATTTTTCAAAATGACTATTTAAAACCCAGAAAAGTATATTACTTTTTATAAATACAGGTCTTTTTGAAAGCTGGAATAAGCTCCAGGCCCACCATGAGCCAGTATGGAATAAGCCACCAGGAAAATGTGTGGATGGATAATGTATTTTCAGTGTGGGGCCAACATTAAATTCTAGGCTTGTTTATATTCTCAAAATATGAGTTTAAATGTGGATGTAAATAAAGACTTGTTTCTATTGATATGTAATTTAGAACATTCAATAACCATCAAACCTCTGTAAAAAGCAAATGCTATATGCCAAACATAAATTAAGGTTAAAATAATTGTGTCTCTCCCAATAGTAGCTAGTATAGACTCCAGCACCCCAGACCACCAACAGGTCAAAGATGGATGGATGGAAGATTAAAACTAAATACACATTTTTTTTTGTGTTTGTGAGCTAAATTTGTCAACTTTTTTCAGATCAAAAACCTGTACCCATGTACCAGTCCCCTTTTCATTTTTTTTATTAACAAACAAGACAAAAAAAACTCAAAAGACCTTATCCTAAACCTAGAAATGACATCCTTTAAGGTACCAGAGTAATGGCAACTGAAGTGTAAAACATGAAGTCTGTAAATGTTTACACCATAAAATCTGTTGTATACATGTTTATTTATAAGATATGACATAGGAACTGAAATGTCACAATAGAGAGTTCTTACTTTTGTGCAAGTGCTTTTATCTTACATCGACCTTCACATGTAACCATGGGGGGGGGGGGATAAAACAAAACAAGAACTATATAACAAAGCACATCCAGTTTTCTTAGCAGTGACTTTTTACTGCAACATGGGACGGGCATTAATAAATACGGACATCTTTTAATGGTCGACGGTTTTTAATACTTCAATTACAAACAGCAATGTTACTTTGCTGTGACGTTAGCAACGAGATGATGGAATTTAATGCAAAGGGCATAAATAACGATCAACAGTTGGCACCATTGTATGCACAGGATATCCTCTGACTGTAATTTACAAAATTTATATGGGATGACAAGTGCTGTGCCTGTGCACGGGTCAATATCTACGCACTGACCGAGAAGACTGAGCTTCCTTGGTTTTTATTTTTATTTTTATGGGCTTACAGGAAATAAGGTGTTGTCGTTCGGGGTGGGATGACCCTTTCTGAGTCTGGCACTGCTCTGAAGAGCTTTGGCTCCCTTGTGTTAGCGTCCTTGAAGACCATGATGGATGCGATGTTGCCACAGCGGTAGCAGTAGTTGGGGGCCGACCACACCGTGACCAGCTTCTCGTCGAACATGAACTTGTAGCCCTCGTGCACCAGCTGGTGCGCCCGGCAGATCAGTTTCAGGTTGTTGATGTGGACAAACTGCAGGGGGGAGAAAGCAGGGGGAAGAAATACAGGTATGAGAATCAGAGCTAAACAGAAATATGTTGCTACATCCTCACAGAAAAAACCTCCTTGACTGAAAGTGCTATAGTTACAGAACACCAGAGGACTTACATCATCAATTTACAAAACAGAAAACTCATTGTTAATGGCTTCTGACGCATATTAAACAAAAAGGCAAGTTCAGTTTCAGTTTATGGAAACTAAAACCCATATATCTTATCACTTTAAATAGAATGCAACGTGGTGTGGTGGATTACTATTAAGACTTCTAAGTGTGTACTCACACTTTATTAGGTACAGCTGTTAAACTCCTTGGTAACAGAAATAGATCATCAGCCAATCACGTGCCTGCAGCCAAATGCATCGAGGCAGTGTTTCCTTAATGAATCTTCGTAGTGGTTGTGCATTACTCACAATTAAAAGCCCATCTTTTTATGGAGACAAACTCTGACCAACGGTTGAAAAATAAAACCACAGACATGTAAATTGAGAAACACAGTCATCCTAATACAGTCCACTAATCTGAAGGGAAACCTGCTTTGGTATCCAGGAATTCAACTGGATAAGATCTTAACATCTGCAGCATGACTAAACTTTTATGCTGACCTGTCACATCCATCACATGGAAAGAGTTTTTCTCCACAGTAGTAGCCGTTCTCCAACAGGATGGACAGTAGAAAACAACTAAGGGGTTCAAAGAAAGTCTTAAAGTCCACTCCTCAACCCAAATTCCTACTGGGGCTATTTAAGTTGACTTTTTGTAATTCACATCTTCTGTTTAATTGAAAGTAGTTCAAATATATTTCAGTTTGCAAAGAACCATATTGAAATTAATTGTTTGGAATGATTATAATTTATTTGATGATTTTTTAAGCTCCTTACATTAATTTGGGAGAGAGGTGTGTGTGGAAGGGGTTTGTGGTTTGTTTGTGAATGTCAGGTGTGATGACGATAGATTTGGGGACAGTGATTTTTTTTGCCCATGCCACACTTTTGTATTACTTTTCAACCACCCTTTTTACTTTTAATTTGCATCAATATAATGAATTTTTGGTTATTACTTCCCTATAATTTTACAAGAAATAACAAGAAAGTGCGTCAAGAACACAAATCACCTGTTGCCACCAACGGCCTTTTCTTTTTTGGAAGAATTTGGTTTGGATATAAAAAAGGCCGTGACACTGCATTCCAGACACTTGTGATCACTTTAACAGAAAACTATTAATTCAATATAATCCACACAACCGTCTGTAGTAATTTTCTTCTTTTTTCTCCGAAGTGTGGGAATATAAAATAAAAGACAGTATGTGTTTGCTCCATTTAGCCAGTTTGATCTTAATAATGCATGTAATCGTTGCAACCTACCTCATTTGTAACCTTTGCACCGAAGAGCCAGCCAGCTCCTCTGGGACTGATGGCCCATGTATCCACGTCCTCGGGGTCGGACCACACCAGATCGCAAAAGGCTCCTTTGTGAGGGATCTCCTGGTTTCGCTCGATTGTTCGGATTTGGTCGAGGGTCTTTATGTCCGGGGAGAGGCCGCCGTGGACACACAGGATCTGCTCGTCCATCAGCTGACAGAAATAGACAGATAAAGATGTGCCTTCTGTCATTTTATCAGCAAAGAGTCGCCTGGAATTAAAGCAAATGTCATACAAATCCTCAAGCGCTGCGACAGTAGACCTTCGGCATAGTCAACTCCCCTTAAATTTTTAGACCTACACACTTAACAAATAAGCTAGATGGGCCAAGGAAAATACATAGGCCAAGACACATGGGAGTTTTCCATAAGTACCCACTTAGCCCCAATCGGCTCTACTCGTCAGTTTAGGTGCTTTTCTACTACAAATGAATTCCTAACAGAAAGACAGGCCGGCCAGTCCGTGATGTCATTTGAATGCGACACAGGTAAGACATACTCTTATCTACAGCAACCTAAAATGCAGATTTAGATGTGGGCAGCTAACTGTATCTTTTAGGGGCTGATGGCCAAAAATGGAAATAAATTTTAAAAAAACAAGTGGAGTTGAGCTGAGTAGGTAGTGGAAAATAAATGTCAACTACTTCTGTGTAGTCGCATCAACTTCCATTTAAAATCAGCCGGTATTAGGCTTGTCCCGATCCAATATTTGGATCGGATTCGCAAACAAATGCGTATCGGCGGGCATGAGAAAATGCCAATCCAGACTCCCGATCCAGTTCTTTTTCAAGTCCGATCCCACACGAGCATTAGCATCTACTAACAGCATCTACTAGCATCTAGGTCTGTGTCCTAATCATTAAGTTGTTATTAGAGTAAATCCCTGTTCAACATGAGTCTGACCACTAAGTAAGTAGAATAAATAACTTTAAACTTTAATACATGCTCTAATAAGCTGGGATCGGTACCGGATCGGAAGTGCAAAAAGCTGGATCAGAATCAGAATCAGAAATGCTTTAATAATCCCAGAGGGAAATTAATATTATCGGGACATCCCTAGCCAACTGTTAGCACCATGTGTGAACAGGACTCGTGTTTTACAACTGAAGACCCACAGCAGATGCCTTATAGAAATAACAAGGTATGCTTCAAAACTCTTGTCTTTCAATCACTTACTAAGATAAATTAAATTTAAAAACTCCTCTAAAACTGTGGTTTCAAATCTCATACTCACAGCTGCAACGGTTAACATGTCGAACACTTTTGTGCAGTAGCGCCAGGCGTTGGCATTCCCGTATTTGGTCTGGCACTCATCTGTCAGACAAAACATAGACGGCACTTATAAATGAATCCGGTTTAGATGACGTCATTCTACACGGTGGATGGTCAGGCTCTCACCGTAGAAGCCGTACACCTGGGTGATCTGCCGGCTCTCGTGGTTCCCGCGCAGCAGGGTGATGCGGTCGGGCCACTTGGCTTTCAGCACTAGCAGGTAGGTGAACGTCTCCAAGCTGTAGTATCCCCGGTCCACGAAGTCGCCCTGCGGACGACAAGAGGTTTGCAAAAAGCGCTGTGCCGAGAGGCGTAACTTCCTCCAAACTGGGAAAAGAGGCGGCCGCGAACGCACCATGAAGATGTAATTCGTGTCAGGAACCTGGCCGCCAGTTCGGAAGAGTTCGCAAAGATCGTAAAACTGTAACGCGATCAGAGGACAATGGTCTGCGTTAGTCACTTTGCGTGAGAGAGCCCACGTCTGGCGAGGGAGCGCTGGAATGTTTTGAGGAGTGCTTTTACCTGTCCGTGTATGTCGCCGCACACCGTTACAGGGGTAGAAACGGGCTGCACGTTGGACTCCTCCAGCAGAAGATCACACACGTAGTCACATAACCTCTGTCAGCGTCACACAGAAACAAGCAGAATGAGCATGTCAGATGACCATTACCGATTCCTGCTGCAAGGGGAATATATCAACACACAAATGTTTAATGTAAATGGCTCAGACTGGATTAAATACATTGTAATGTCTTTTCTCTTGCCGGTATATATTCACCTGAGCAATGAGTTGACAGACAGGCTTATGTGACAAGCCTTCAGGATAATTATATAGTAGTAATCTGTTCAATAATGGGTGTCCAAATCATGACCATCATGACCCCAAATGACCCCCAAGTGACAGGCTCTGCTTACTGCGTCACTTAAAGAGTCCAAAATCAAATTAGACAGTAAATGTTTATACCTGAAACTGTATGCAACCAAAATATAAGCAAGAGGGATGGACTACCGGGTATTTATCTCAATAGGTTTTCAGTTAGCAACAGTTATAAACAAGCAACCTAGTCTGATTCTATGACAGCTAGCTTCATCAGTTTAGTTATTAACCGTGTGCAATTTTATCACGTTTATTTGGAAAGACAATATCATAACAAGCCGGTTAGTCTCACCCTGGCTGTCACAAAATTGCTAAACATATTGGGAGGTCCATCTACACGGGGTAAGATACACATCAACTCAATGTTTTTACTTCCTGCATAAGACAGCAAGCTAGCACAACTGGCTAGCAGAAGCTAATGTTACCCAGTTATAGTGAGCACAGAGCTGCTCAGCGGTAAGGCCGGAGTCGTGAATTACAATGCTCATTCAAAAAGGATATCTCGAGCGGGCTTACCTTGAGGTCATTTTCTGGGAGATATTTACACTGTTTAGCAATCTCCGCATATTTATCTAAGTCTAAAGGCGCCATTGTACCATGTATTGACGTCGACGGGCAACTTCCTGTAATGTTTTGGCACAGTAGTTTACCCTTTGCCGCCATCTAGCGTCCGCCATCTGTTATGGCTAGACCATAATACTGTAGATAGATAGATAGATAGATAGATAGATAGATAGATAGATAGATAGATTAATTGGAATAGCAAAGTAAAAAAAGATATAGAATCAATTCAGAACATTTATCTGTAATTCAGAAGTACAGTTGAATACAGTTGTCATATGTTTTTTGTTAACACGTCTGTGTTGACAAGATTACATGGATTTAAAAAAAAAATTAAAAATAAATTGAACAAACTCTGACCGACTATAAAAGTAGTACAAACAACTGATGCTGAATGCTGAAAATGACTTATTAGATTTCCCCTTTAACTTAACATAGATATTGCTATCTAAACGAAATGTTTTGAATATCTCATTTCTGACTTTTAAATAATAATATGTAATACTGCGCAATATTTTCTAGTGACACGATATAAGATCAGGGAAGAAGAACTGGAAAACTGGGAAAACAAAAAATATTTTACTGTCTTTTACTGAGATTCCAAAATTCATGGGATTGTGTTCATTACAGTTTATGACCACTAGATGGCAGTACACTCATGTTTGAAAGGCGTTGCAAAGATTTATTTTCACAAACACCAAAGACCGTCTTCCTGTCACGGCTTTCAAAATAATTATTTGGAGACGCGTGTTTTTCCCAATGAATGATAACTAATATAATTTAAAAACGCCCGTTTCTATAAATGGAATCTACATATAGGTCATTCGTAGCAGCTAGGATTCAGTTTACACAATCAGTGAGGGGATATTTTTAAGAGATATATAACACGCTAGTTTTATTCAGCCAGCGATAAGCTTTCTCTTATTTATTCGAGGGATTTATTATACAGAGTGCCTCGTTAAAGAGGTTCACACACAAGTAAGGGCCTTAATGTTTTAGCCCTAAACCTTAAATAAACAATAGAAGGAAAATAAATTGAACATAAATCAAAAGAAGCCAACATGTTGGATTTTCTCATTTTCAATTAGGTGTTGAGAGTACAAATATGAATTGGAAAAAAAATTATGAGGCTTCTTATGCTAAATACGTTGTGTTTCACAAAAAAATATGAAACACACTGAACTGCCAATTTCATGAATGAATGAAAGATAGATACATTTTTAACGTCTGAGGGAGACAAGGGTATTCGATCATTTTCAACCTGTTCACTCAGTATTAAAATGCGTGACCAATCCTCAAGATAGGTAGTGCCCGTGAGAGGTTTCTCCCAGCTTTCCTATTGGCTACGCGGGATGTCAATCTCAAGCGGCTCAAGTTAGGTTGCAGTGCAGGTGAAGTGTTGACGGTGGTTCATAGGGCAACAAACAGCAGCGTACACCGCCAAGGGACATCAATGGTGGAGTACGCGTCCATTCAGGGAGAGGTCTGAGAGAGACCATTACTGGGGCTTACATGGAGAGCTGAAACTGAATATGAGGTTAACGTCCTTAATGATGTACATATCTCCGGTTCAGCTATTTGTTTTGTACGTGTGTATTGGATTTTACGATGCTGCCCCTCGCATCCCTCCATACGATGCGTCGCTCACCTCCACGAAGCCCGGCTCAGCCTCCGACACCCGGGAGACCTTCGACACCGACGTGCCTCGTACTTTATCCGAGAGCAGGTTTGCTCTCGGGCCTATAGCCGGACTCTTACCGGCGGCTGCCATTGTTTCGGCCGCCGCGACGGCCGCCGGTGGCGGCGGCGGCAGCAGCAGCCCCGTGTCTGAAACGGAAACCTCCTTCCAGCTTCCAGCAACGAACCCGACCTCCAGCCCCACCGCCGGCCCGGACCCCGGAATAACCCCGTCCTCCGAGGAGCAAATCGTGGCCTCGGTTTACAGACTAAACAAACGCTCCGCCGACGCTCGAACATCACATTTTACTCCGGAGAAAATGCTGCAAACCATGGTGTCTATGGTTTCCCAGCGTACCGCGAACGATGCATGGGCTGCAGATAATATTGGCCCATCCGCTACCTCAGTAGAGAATAACCAAGGTGAGTGATGGGGTTTGTTTCCCCCCCCCCCAGATGTTGAGATAATGTCGCTTTGCAAACAGGTTGGGTTGGCTTTTAAAAACCAGGATGTTCAAATAGAATAGGAAGCAGTGAGAGGGGGAAAAAAAGGAGAAGACGTCCATGTCTGATGCAGACTGCTGGATGCTCGCTCGGTGATTTTTTGACGCAGAGAGCGACAGAAGAAACCAGATGGCAACAATGGGGCAGACCCTCAGCCCCAGTCACCGTGTCCTTTGAAATATTTAGGAAATGCGTAATCACAAACCCCCCAACACCCAAAATGATGGATTCATCCCATGCGAGAAATCAGTGGCCTTGTGTGGATTTCAATACTCTGATGATAATACAGTAGGAGCGTGTTACAGTGGGATGAAAAAAGGGGGAGTGATGGGGTGGGGGTGGAAGGTTGATTCTGTTGTTCAGTGATTCTCCACACTCTCTCCGGGATCCAATATATTTCCGTGGTCCCCGTAGAGTGAGACCTGCCAGATTTGCATTGACAAGTCATTTTAAGAAGCTGTTGAAAATGCTCCCGTATCCCCCCCCCATTCCTCCTCCCCTTTGTTGTTAGGATGGCATATTCAGAACAAGGCCATCCAACCAAAATGGCCAGACGGGAAAAGCCATGAATGAGCAATGACAGCGGGGGCCCCTCCTCTCCGGCATCCCGCACACATCCCTGCCTCCATGTGGATGTGTTGTTCTCCCAGTCAGCCGCTCCAGACACAGACCCCCAGCCTCCCATCCAACGATCCAAACTCAGAGAGGATGCTGCTTATTAATAATACAGCGTGCAGAGCCTCAGAAAATACGCAAACGACTGGTTTCAGTTCACCATTCTGTTTGAAAAATGCGACTTGTAAAAGGAAAGGGGGAGACAGGGGTTTCATATGGTGATGGGAACTCTCCTTTGTCCCATTTAGCCGATAAAAAGCTTGAAATGTTGCCTCTCGTTCCCTGTATGTTGTAGTTATTGCTTGGCGGTGCCTCTGAGCCCTTGGGGCTGACCATAGACTGCTGTTTTGCAAACTGTGACCCAAAACCGGCCTTTCACGTGAGGGGGTTTCAGTCTGCTTATTTATTTGTTTGTATTTTCCATGATGGGCCTTTGTTGTCTGTCCTGCCTGACGGATGGAGGAGGATTAGAGGATCTGAGTATCAGTAACGTTTGATGGGCCGTTCCTCCGACCGCGTGGTGACTCCAGGTTGCATCAGAGGTGGTTTTGGGGGAAAGAAGATAGGGTTTGTTATCGGTCTCTGTTCAGGATTGGCCAAAGATCTGTGGAATATTAGCAAGGAAGATACTTAACAAGACTCTGTGTCTGCTAAATTGCCTTTACACACCTGCCACTGGTGTTAAAATAATTAAGTCACGTGAAAGGCCGTGAAACAACCAAAAAGTGTCCATTGGGACTGTTTGTTTACTAGTCTTTGTTTGGTAGTTTATATTTAATATACATGGGTTTTGGACTGGGCACCATTGTGAGATAAACAAGGCTGTGACACCAAATTAGTCACGGAGAACAAGATTACTCTATACTCACGTCGTTTTACTTTCATTAATGTAAATAAGACCCCATGGGACCCCTGAATTGGATTAAGCTGCTTTGGAAAATGGACGAAGGAACATTAACAGAGCTCAGCGTCGTCGTTTGCTCACGTGCAGCTGAGTTTAGTTTGATTTATTAAGTTAATACGACCCAAGATTTCAAATTATATCAGCACGACTGTGTGACAACAAGGGAAAACTTGACCCAGGTGGAATTGTGCAATAAGCCAGCGTTCATGTGATGGCATAAACAGAGGCGTCTCCCAGGTCAACGCATCTCAGAGGCCCTCACACACACACGCAGCCAGAAGTGGGAGGAGGAAGAGGAGATGGTAGATAGTGAGCGCTGACAAGTCCGGAATGTCACGAAGCAGCCCCAGGTTCGCCCGGGCATGTGCGCCCGCCGCATGCTCTCACTCGTCCACGGCACGCCGGAGAGACTGGAGACAGAGGTGAACCCCCCCCCACCAGCTCTTCCTTTTTCCGCCTGCAACATCCAGTCCCATCTGCATCAAAACCTGTCGCGCGGCTTTGCAGAACCGCAATAAAAGGAAGCTGGATTTTTTTTTTTTTTGTCAGCGAGCTTGTGCTGTTTGTCCTGGACTGGAAAGGCCTGCGAGCGCTCCGACAAGTTTGCATAACTCCAGCCAGCTCCTGGTTACGTAAAAGCACGAGCGGCTCCGGGGCCGGAGTTTAATCTGTGCGGCACGCCGTGCAGGCCTTTCTTCTCTTTTCTTTAGCCAGGAGCTCTAGGTGCTGCGGGTATCCAGTATTGGAATAGCTGTCCGTCTTTGTCTGAAAGGCGAACGGGGTTAGGCTGCCACACCTAACCTGACATCAGATAAATAATAGATAACCTCTCTGTACTCTAAAGACATCCTCCACACGCCTGCCAACACATCCCTTTTTTTTTATTATCAAGAGTGGCAGTTTAAACTGTACAATCCCTTTGTGTGCATGTACATGTGGGGGAAATATAACTATTTTCCCTTTTCAAATTGCCAGCCCACTGAATATTTTCCTTCAATTTCCCGGTATCTTGAAAAGTGCAAATCACTGCTTCACACCAACACCTGTGCTCGGCTTCTTAAGCACGTTCTGAAGACAGTTTAAACGTCCGATAGCGGTTTTAGATATTTCAAAATGAATGTGAAACGAATAATCCGATGCATTGTTGAGTGTGGCTGCGGCTCAGACAGAGAGAAAGTCTCTGCCTTTAATTCTCCAGCTAATTTAAAAAAAAAAACACGTTTGAAGAGCCGGAGCCTTCAGAGATAAACGGTGACTGCTACCAAAAAACAGAAAGAGAGAAACTGCCAATATTCAGAATCAGGAATCAGAAATCGCCTTAATGACCAAATATACATGGTATTCCAGCGCAACAGGATACTTTAAATAACAATCTGAACAAATGACAAGGAAAGAGCACATATGTTATGTTCAGGTGTTTTTAGGTGGCTGTATCTTTCAGTCTCTGTAGGAGAGGCTGGAGGCTGGAGAAGTCCTTATTTAAGAGGGTGGTGGCCTGGTGGGGGAAAAACTGTTCAGGTGACCGGTGGTTCTGGTCCTGATGGATCTGAACAATCGACCTGATGGGAGGCGTGTGAACAAGGAGTGGACTGGGTGGGATGGGTGTCCCACTATATGGGTCTCATCTATGTTACCGGCCATTTAGTTCGTAAAATTTAAGTGGTATTTCAATCGTTACAAGGGAAAACTCCACGTATTAAAAACTTAAATGAAACTTACCCGTTAAAGGATCAGTAACTTTGGATTTAGAACACTTGCTGAATGTTTCACTAATTGTTTTCAGACTTTGAATTGTTTCCTTTTTTAACCCCTAAATTGATGTGTGTGCTCTTGTGAACATTTCGTCTAACCAATAATTTAATATAATGTCAGTTATTCACTGTGAGACTGTGGGTAAACACATTTATTTAACTATAAAAACAGCCTCCGTGAAATTACATTTTCCTGAAATATGAAGTATTTGATAAACATCCTTTTGATAAACATCCTTTTGTTCCTAACCCCCCCTTTCGTCCCCCCAGAGGGCTTGTGTAACTGCAGCAGTGGCAGCGAGGGCATCGCGGACATGGACGAGTGTGACCAAACCACCGGTCAGTGTCTGTGTCTGGTGGGCTACACGGGGCTGCAGTGCGAGGAGTGCCAGGAGGCCTACTTCACCAACGGCACCAGCGGCTGTCTGCCCTGCTCCTGCGACTCCTTCGGAGCCGTGAGCCACCTCTGTGACAGGTCAGCCCCCCCCCCCACCCCACCCCACCTCCACGCCCAACCATTTTGGAGCCGTTTGTTTTGTCAACTTTGGGATAGATCTGATTTAACCTCCTGAGAGCCGGCGTCCTTATACGAGGACCTGTCATTCCTGCCTCTATTTACCGTGATCCTTCTTTTTTTCTTTGACCTTTGACCTCTTGGCCTCATCGTAGACACTATCAGAGTCTACTGTTTGAAATCTAAAGGAAAACGTTTTAAGACATTTTACACCAATCATGTTCTTATAATGTAATTAAAGTCTTGTAAATAGGTCGGTTTTAATTAAATATATAAACAAACATTTTAAATATAAAGATAAACCTAATGACCTTATGAAGAAAAACTACCTGTAGCACGAAAAAAGTCTGACTATTACACTATTAGGTCCGACTGATGCCAGAGAGCTTAAAAAAAGCAAAATTGCACACCAAATAAAAGCACGGCTCTCAGGAGGATAATATGCGTGGATCCCCCAATCAGATTGATGAATTGACTCAGTGTCACTCTTCAAATAAATGGAGACCAATGTCATCTTAAAGGTAACCTCCCATTTGATTGTGGTCTTGTCCACTTTATGTAAAAAAAAAAGGCGTTTCTTTTGCCAAAAGTCTTTATTAACTTTGGCAGACTTTGTATTTTGGAAGGTATTCTTAATTACATAAAGAAGGTTTTCACTTATTCTCTTGTTTTTTTATATGACCATTATCAGAGACAGTGTAGGCCTCTAACTCAGGGATTAACCAGTTCCGTATCACATCTTTAAAAGCGATTTAGCAAAAACCCTATTTTTAATAGCTTTTTTTTCTAAGGCTGAAAGTGAATTAAATGCGACTTTTTTGCCATTGCGCAACCTGTATCTGATCTTTTCATCACAGTCTGAACAACGCAGATCAGAATTTTTCAAATGCGACTCAGGCCACTTGGATATGTGGATTCCTGTGTCTGTACCGTTAGGTCGCATTCAACCGTCCTGCTACGCCAAAGAAAAAAACAATCATAACGGCCGATGATGTGGAGACCAGAGATTTTATGAGTTCTTTGGTATTCTGGGGGGGGGCATCTCTATCCAGGTCAGAGTATAGGAGCGTGGTGTGCTCATTAACATAAAGGAAACTGGTCTGAACAACCTACAGATCTACATAAGATGAGCAGGATCAGCTACCGGTGTCCTTAAGAAATCCAGCAAAAACCTAATACGATATATTGAAAGAGGCTTCTGGCCTCACAGTAGATACATTAACTGCTTACTAAGACTGCAGCAGATAATGGGGTCCCTGGACGGCTGGTGTCAGGAAGCCATCTTTAACCCCTAAAAGCCTAGACCCAGTTATAGGGGGATAGAAAACTGACCCAATGAACCCCATTTATCACATAGAAAAATCAGCTACCATCATAAAATGTCAAAGATCTGTGATTTCCAGACGTTTCGTTGGTCATTTTTAACAAATGTGTTTTAGTTTAAGAAGGTTGTTACACCTGTGTTCTTGTGGGCAAAGGAAGGACAACAGGGAGAAAAGGTGCTCTGTGCTAAAAGGATCTAAAGATTTCTGACTCCAGATGTGATGAGTGTATGAATTCTCCTGGACCTCAACATTATTGAACCAGCATGGGATTGCCTTGACACAGGATGCAGCAAAATGTGGCTGAAATCCAAAAAAGATGTTGAAATTGACTTTATTGAGCATGGACAACTACTTCTGAGGAACACTTGACTGAAAGCTGAACTGAGACGGTACAGGAAAGGCTGGAGAATAAAGGTGCTCATACCAGATACTGATTTTCCAGATGGTTCAGACTATTGCACGCTAAGCCAGAGTTCAATATGTTTAGCTAAAAACAAGAGCAGAGGGTTGATATGCTCACTGTGGGTATGTCACCATCTATTCACTGGACAAGCCTTGAATTTCAAGACCATTTTCACTGAAAGCTACTGATTAAGGATTCCGGGTTCGATGGGCAGTTATCCTCTGGGCTGGGCCTCGAACTGGAGGACGGCTGGACGTAACCGAGTGTTATTGGCCAGTGACCTCTGACATGAACAGGCCAGGTCCTAATTCATGCAGGTTTCGGTGGAATGTGATAAGAAAGTGTGTGTGTGAATGTTGACCTTAAAGGTGTGTATCTACTGTAACAGAGAGAGGAGGAGGATGGAGCAGTAGGCACAGCAAGAGAGTTTAACCCAAAAGTATAATTATAAAGGGAATAATATAGATCTAAAAAGGAGTAAGACAATCAGTCTTTTACATGGATTCAGTTTTAATATACCATGCTAAAGTGAGTTCTAACATTACCTTCCGCTGAGTCGCCTCACTTTTGCTTTGAGGCTGTGTTCATGATGGCCTCGCGAAGTCGTCGTTTTGCGCACCGATCCATGGCGTCATCCAGGAAGAGCCACCAGAGACGGCGTAATGCTTCCCGTCGAGTATACTCCTCAGTCAGAAAGGCACACAGCGTTTCCACAAGTCACAAGAACGGAGACTGGGGGAAGAGGCTATGTGTGTGTGTGGGTTGGGTACGAGGTAAAAATAGCGTCCGTACTTTCTGTCTGTTACCATGAAAAGGAATGCTGCTGCTTTTTCAGCGGCCACAGTAGTGAGGTATATAATGTGTCGTCATGAGCCTATCCCAGTGGTCAATGGTCTTTAAAAGTGATTTTTAAAAACAGCTTTTTTCACGTAGGATGACACATTGTGCTTAACTGGAGTCAGAGGGGTTATTTCAGTAACTAGCGAAGTCCCTCTCCGGCCTTTGGAGCCGGGCCTCCGATAACTCTGCCAGCCTAGTCTGCCACCGTTCAGGAGCTTATCGCTGTGCATTACACAGATTAGCCAGCTTTCTGCCCCCCCGCTGTGCTTCTTTAGGTATCTTTCCCATTAAGTAATGAGCTGGGATGGAAACGGTCTTAGCTTTAATCGCGCTCGCTACTCCACTGTTAGAAGTTATTACCTACAGGTTATGTGAGGTACTCTGTGTTGTTTAGCGTTCTGGTTTCATAACAGGACATGAGATTTTAAGATTTAGCAAGGTTTACCATTCGAAGTGACTGTTGTACAGCAGCGAGAAACTTCAACATTTTTGTCCAGAGCAATGTTTGTGTTTTCATTGCAACATGTTGAAGTTGCAGAAGTTGGTGAAGGGTGGTTTTCATATCCTTTTCTATACTAAAAATATCTCAATCTACATGGAGCCAGAGGAAGTCAAAGGAAAAATAATCTGCCACAGTTATGTCTTGTCTGTGTTCCCATTCATTTGCACCCTGAAACGTTGAGGGTTGGTTGATTGGGCCAAATGATATAAAACTTATTACATTTCTATTTAAATCCTATTCAATGGTTTTAAGGAATTTCATCAAAAAAGATGACAAATGAGAATTTTTTGCTTCAAACACAATATTGGAAAAGATAACATCAGAGTTATCTGATTAAAGTGTTCACATATGATTTCTTTTTTCAATTTATGTCTGTTGAACTCATTAAAAAGTGGTCCATCATTGATGGATCAAGACCGTACAGACATGCTGGGATAGAAAATCACTATTTTATGGAAGGGTGTTATCGCTCATAGTATCACTGCATTTAAACAGCACCGATATTCCCTTAAATTAGAATTATCCCCGGATCACTTGTATTTATGTCCACACTGCAGATGTTAAGGTCTACTTCTACTTCCACCTATTTATGGATTTCCTGTCTGTTACAGGTTTTTACTGTAGAAAGAGTTCTTAAACATTTTATTTTTACAGGCTTTTATTATGTAAGGAGTCTTGTTGATTGATATTGTCTACTGGTCAGAACCAGACGACTACCAACAGTCACAAATGACTGTTATGAGGACGCGGTCACACGGTTATTCTGAGACGTTTACAGCTCAAACGGCACTCTCTTCTTATGGCTAAATCGGTTTTCGGCCACACAAACATTATGGGCTTCTGGGAGCATCCATGATTCACTGTTATTGTTTGGAATACTTGGCTGAACAGCCTGCTTTATATAGATAACATGACATAACAAGAAAAGATTCCCACCTTGTAGGACTGATTGTGATGGAAAGCCTATTTTTGTCCATTTAGAACATCAATTTAAATTTGACAACGCTTAAAATCGAATGACAGTAAGGAAAAGGAATTCAAATGCATTTCTGTGCTGCACTGGTCTGCGTGGTTGATCCTCTGCCCTTTATCTGCATAGACATCATCAGTGGATCAAATGGGGAAATGCGCATGCATCAGGGCAAACCAGCGCTGGCTTCTTTATTCAGACCTCAGGTTGTTGATTAACTCCCTTTCTGCTGCCCAGGCCCATAATAACGTGACCCTTGCCCAGCGGGTCGATGGTTGAAGTTCTCCAGCAAACAGCAGTATTTCGTCCACACGCTTAACTCATTTGTGGTTCTGTCAGAAAGTCCAAGGCATCGAAGCTAAGCATGACGAGAAAAGCATGATGGGTTTATTTGATTTTTATTATCATATGCAGGGTTCTGAAAGCTGTTTCCATGCGCAACGAAACTGTTTCTTTGCTTTCCATGATGAATGACAAATATACAAATCTATCTACAAAATAGAGAACGGAATAAGCAATTCAGATAATTTTATTGAGGAAACAGAAACCTTGTGGAAATATAGCTGTGCTCAGCAATAAGTGTGCAGTTACATATGTACAAACCTTGAAAGTAAACACCCACATGGAGTTACAGCAGCTACTCCATGATTATTAGGTGTTTTGGAATTCTGGTGGGGGGAAAAAATACCTATTTAGTTTAGAAGGTGAGGGTGGAAGTCGTATAGAAGTAGTTAGGGTCCTGTGGTTTGTGGGAGTAGATGCTCTATAGTTGGCAGTGAGTTGTTCTCAGCTGTCCTCCCACTTCCTGCTGGCATTTGCAGGATCCAAAACTTCCCCTTTCTTTATCTACATATATTTGTATGTATAATTTCTTTCTTAAGAAGCTGAAGAAACAGGAACTTGAGGATGAGGAGGATGAAGGTGGCAGAGGTATTTGGAATTCCCATGGAACAACACCTGAGATCTCTGTCCAGTCATATTACTTTGGGCTTTGCAGAGTTAGCAGCTTTTTAACACCCCGTGACATCAGAAATTGCATCTTTACTTGATTTTATTCAAACAGCCCAAATGAAATCGGAGTCTTTCTCCTACTAAAGCGAGGCGCTGTCTACAGCGGGTCCACAGACGAGACGCCGTAAAGCGGCTGTACTCTGGTGAGGTCCTTATTAGACAGAGGAGCTCCGGCCGCGTCACACTTCTGTCAGTCGCGTATTGGGGTCAGCTGCCAGAGGCCCGGTCTGCGGGGCATTTCTTTTTTGACAATACCATAGGAGAGGAGCAGTCTGTAATGAAATATTGATTGTGTCTGCAGATGTTTCAGCCTCTGCCTAATGTCACCGATGACAGACCTCTCATAACTGTTCTGTAAAAGTGTCTTTGTTTGGAAAGCGAAACGCGGTGAGATGCTGATTTGTGGTTTTAGGAAGCCTAAACAAGTGAAATCCATGAGCTAATTCTTAGTGTTCTGCTGTTGTTTGACAGCTGGAAGGTGGGGTTTGGTACTCTCCACCCTTCCCATCTACAAAAAGTCTGTTATACCCAACAACAATTTAATTTAACTGAATGTATCCTGTTATTTATCCTGTTGTGTGAAAGCATTCATCTTTAAATATAGAACTTTTACATTTCAAATTCATGCAATAGCAAATAAAAATTAAATTGACTAAACTTAAATTAAATTTAGTAAATCAACGTGGAAAAACATTCCAGATCCTTTATAATTTCTTTTTTTAATCCCCTGCAACTTTAACACTGTTAAACAAACCGTTTCACTTCACACTTCCTCATGTTTGACCACACCCCATTTCAAGAATTTATAGAGGGTAAATAAACCCAAAACATAGCTCATACTTCTTTGTTTACCAAAGGTGTTTCAGTATCAGCTTTTGGCCCGAAGCCTGGCTTCTATTCTATCATAAATAATTGAACATGCTCATGCTTGCACAGACTTATGTGAGCCAGGCCGGGGATGGTGGTGGGGGGGTGGGGGGTGGGATCACAACGTCCCATCCGTTGCCCGCAATCTCGCTAAACCTGCTTAGCGTGGTTCCCTGTTTATTTCTGCCAGCCAGCCACCCCCGAGTGCTTAAACCCGTGACCCCGTCCACGTTGCAGGGAGCATGTGTGCTGCTGCGGGACACGTGGAGCAGCCAATGGCGAGCACCAGAGCAGCGGCGGCGGGCGGGCGGCGGAATGGGGCTAAGCTTTATCGCCCCTGTAATACTGACCTACTTAATGCGCACATCTCACCCAGCAGCTGGGCCGACACAATGCAGTGAAACCGTTCAAAACAATAACAAACCCCCCTCCTCCTGGCTAAGGGGCACAAATGATCAGCGGGGTTAGCTGATCTTGAGGGAGATTCAACTGTGTCCCTTAGAGAGTCGTCACCCCCCAACCCCTCGATTCTAACCTGACCATCCAGCTGTGGGGAAACTGAGGTGGAAGGTTTCATGTCTGAACAGAACTGTTAATGAGTGAAAGCGCTCACAGATAGTGAGGAAGGCCCAATAGAAACCAATCAACTGCCCATAGTACATCATTGTTGCCCCCCCACACCCGACTTCTCACTGAATAAGTGCTGTCAGAGTATTATAAAATCCCCAAATTAATCCATTCTGGTTGCTCTGTGCTGTTTATATTTATATAAATCATAATGGAACCTGAGCTTCTTATTTATGTTCTCAGAATCCTTCCTTAATCTTTCATTCCTACATTCGGATGAATACTCCGACATGAATAGTAAAGGTTAAAGGTCGTTTTCTGTAAAGAAAAATTCAAAGGCAGATCAAAGACAGTGGTCCATCTGCTTTTAGTAAGGAAACATATGCTAAACGGTGAAAAGGGTGAGTTTACTACTGTCGGATTCTAAACTTTTTAAAAATAATGCTATTTTTTTTCTTCTGTTTTTTTAAAGACCTCCAAACGTCACATGGGACTCAATTTGCTCAGCGTTGATATATGTGTGTATATATATTTGTAATGTATATAAATTATGTGTGTGTGTATATATATTATATATTTCCATGTCATGGAAAAATACCATTATCATTTAATGCAAATATTTGAACAAATAGGATACTTTCTACCGGCCAGCCTCCATTACTGGAGTGTCAGTGCTTTTGTGAGAGAGTGAACTGTAAATTTTTAACCTAACCTGTGTGTATATATATTTGTAATGTATATGTATGATGTGTGTTTGTGTATATATATTATATATTTCCATGTCATGGAAAAATACCATTATCATTTAATGCAAATATTTGAACAAATAGGATACTTTCTACCGGCCAGCCTCCACTACTGGAGTGTCAGTGCTTTTGTGAGAGAGTGAACTGTAAATTTTTAACCTAACCTGTCAATTCGCATTAGTGCATGTGTTAGTATAGTGACCGACAGAGTCCCATAGATGTCAGCAACCTACTCAACAATACGGTGTATGGACAGGTGTACACACCTACACCTCTGCGGTGCTCGTTTGTACTCAGAAACATCCACAAGTGAGAATATGTTCATGTTTATGTTATGCTATATGCATAAACATAAAGATAATAATCCCTCAAAAGGTCATTTTGAATAATAGATGGGAACACCTTAATGAATAGTAGCAGTTTGGTGGAGTGTGTAGTAATATAACAAATGCGCAAATTTCAAGGTGGTGTCGGGGTTACGTTTTTTAGTTCTTTTTGGTAACATTACGCTGATGATATCTCGGACTATTTGCGTGTGCGTCCGCAGCCAGAGGAGAGGTGACTGTTGATCTCCCGTTCCATTCCCCAGCACGGCCCACGCCCCACTAAGCATCACCATGGGACTCTTCATTTGCATCAAGTGCAGTTGTTTTAACAAAGCCCTGTTTGTGTGAGGCTTCGTGTACGCGCTCGTGGAAAGTGCTCCCAGTCACTCCTGATTAACTTCAATTGTTTGGAAGTCATTGTCCCCAGATCATGCTTCAGGGGCCACCGTCTGGGCTTTAAGGGGCTTAGAGTTGTACGTGCCAAAGGAAATTACTTCAACACTAAGTGGGCTTGGATTTATTTCTTAAAGCATACAAATTTCTCCCTGCCACTCACGTCCCCCCCCCATAATCAAATAAGCTGTTACCAACAAGATCCTGCGCATGTTGATTCAGATTTTGAAAGAAAATGGAGTAAATCCAGTATTCTATGTATTTCAGAGTGAATTCTTCTGTGATTGATGGTACAAAGGGGTTTATTTTATAAAAAGTTTGGATTCTAGGCTTTTGAAATGGTTTCTGTTGGTAGATCTGGTACCTATCAGCTTTTGTTATGTAGTTTTTCAGAGACTCAGAGATGCTCTGGGGAAAACGGTAGAAATAGTTTAAAAAATGTCTCTCTCTTATCAGCATAGGCAATGTGAGACCACTTGTATATACAAGGGGCACATTTAGAGACCTGACAAGCACACAATTTGGCATTAAACCTTTATTATTGCATGTTCCACTGATACGAGGAACTGCCTGGTGGTGTGATGGTTAGCTCTGTCACCTCATAGCAAGACGGCTTAGATAAGTATCTGCCTCAATGTGGATTTCACACTAGAATATAAAGTTTTTAGAAATAATTTTATTATTAAACAAAGGCCAAAAAATTCATTCTATATTTAAAGCTTGACTAGAAGAAGTTCAAAGTGAAAAAAAGTTGCTCTGCTGTTATTTAAGATCCTTATTTAGGTGGTGAAAAGCTGAAATACTAGGGAAAACTATATTGAGAAAAGAGCTCCATGTCAAACATGTGTTGAGGAGCCTGAAACCTGACGTGAGTTATCGGGATTGGGCTCGCACCGTGCGTGACTGGAGGTGCTGCTCACATTCCTCACACCTGCCGCAGACCTCTGGAAGGTGGACAGGAGGATGGATGGAAGCGGTGCTGTCTGGAGGACAGATGTACTGGCCGCTGTTCAAACGGCAGGCTCAGAACTCCGCCGGCATTCCCCCAGCTCGGAATCTTCTTCAATCACAACTCTCGATGGGAATGTTCTTTTCGGCCATATTTGACTTTTTTGTGCATTGATGTTCTTTCTCTGCCTTTTCTCCTCCTCCTTTCAGCTCAGGGACATGCGTGTGCAAGACGGGAGTCTACGGGCCCAAGTGTGACGAATGCCACCCCGGCTTCTTCCACTTCAGCAGCACCGGCTGCCGGCCATGCGAGTGCAACAACCACACCAACTACTGCCATCCACAGTCCGGTGAGTGGCCAGCGCCGTTTAGATGAACCAAATCAAATAAGATCATAATAATGCTCATATTCATTTGGCTTAGTTGTTTTTTTTTAGAGCTCACGATGGACTATGTGAGTTATAAATGAGTCCCAATGGCTCTGGGTATTACTTCTGCCAAATTTTTTCATTACTGTGTTAATAAGATCTTATTTGATTGGATTTGTTTCACCCACTCTGTCATTTCAGAAAGATGTGTGTGTATGTTTCTCAGTGTCACTTTCCAGGGACAAGAAGACGGTCGGCGACTTTAACAGGACACAAGGGCACAAATGGAAAAATGAACAAATGTTGTGTGTGTGTGTGTGTGTATCGTGGTTTGAGTAGTCGCTTCCTGGAGAAGCTTAAACTCTGACATGTTGCTTTGAAGTTACAATAACACATTCTAATTCAATGACAGAACATTTGATATAAGCTCTGAAAGGCTCCACTCAGTGCAACAATAATGACCTTTGCCTGAACTGCATTGGAAAGATTTAGATAAAAGGTTCCCTTTTGATAACAGTGCCTTCATCATACATGGCTTTTAAACACTTCATGAACTCCATATATTCTTCCAAATATAAATCTAATCATCCGTTGGGCTGATGAGCCCCACTATCAATTCATTTCATGGTTGATAGTTCTATCCACAGTTTTTTTTTTATGGAAAAAAAACAAACAGATGCAGGTGAAAGTTGATTCTAACGTTTGATTCATTTGTCAGGCAGCTTTACAGGCTTGGTTGGATATGGCTGTATCTCTTTCAAAACGCAAAGCTGTTAAAGCAGAAGCTCAGGCAGATTTTTACGGTCTCCCGTTTCTTTTTGGAAACCCTCACAATGACATGGCTGATCTATTGGTGTAATCGTAATGAAAGCGACAGCTGTACTCTGCCCCTGTCAGCCCTTTACGCCCCTTTTTGAAAACGGACGTTGCATAAGGAAGCTAAAGCTCGGCTGCCCAAAAGTAAATAGATAATTCGAATGCTTGTCAGGTTCCCCATAAATTCGACCCATTGAGTTTGTGCGACTTGATTCATTGGTTCCAAACACTGAGGATAACCAGCTGCGTGCAGTCCGAGAGGCATCCCTCCAGCCCTTCAGTTTTTCTGTATTAAATAATTAAATTGGAAAAACGGCACATTTTTTATGGTCCTGTCCGCTAAGAGAGACAGTGATACTAGATGATAAGCATAACAGGCCGGCTGCCCACCGTCCTGCAGTCCGCCTTCAAAACAAAGAACACCACCATCTAGTGAGAGGCTCGAAAAGCCGCAGAGTTAAGAGGGGTGCGCTGTATGTTGTTGGGGGTGGTGCTTCGGGCAGCCATATGTCTTTCCATTTTAATGCAGGGGCAGATGGAGAGCAGTAGCCTTCGCCGGGGCTCAGCGGTCACAGCGCCGTGGATTAGCATAGCTCAGGTTTTGACAGCTCCTTTAAAACCTGACCCCGGCCTCTCCCCCAGGGCCGCTTACAGGAGAACACATGGTGCACAACGCAAACTCTAGTGCCCCAAAATCTCAGCGATCCATCATTTTTTTAGAGATTTGCTATCTAAAGCAGATCTCCTGATAGAACTCTTTTGGATGTTGAATCATTTAAAGACTGTTAGCGTGATGGTGTTTCCCCTCCAGCAAAGCTCTTAAACCAACAACTTCATCGTCGTTAATAGCCGCTTTTCGCCTGTCGTGGTTGAAATCATGCAACAGGAGCGTGTCGACAGGGGTTGAGTCATGGCTGCATAACCTTTATCTGGGATCATACTGGCACAACAACTCCAAACAAACACAGCGTGACCGCACATAATGGTAACCGCTTCATAAATATTGACAAGAACAACAGTCGTGTCTTCAACCCAGGGAGGTTTTGGGAGTCTTTGAATGTTGCATTTTTATCTGAAAGTGTTATGTTTACAGATGCTATGTAACAAAACTAATAAATAGAACGATAGCGATTTATTCAGCAGATACCATGATCTAACCAATAAAAGAATTTTCTCCACACAGAATTTATAAACCCTTTCTTCCCCAAAATCCTTGCAGAACTCTGAGCAGTTGTTTCAGTCTCTGACATCAACGTGCTTCCACAGGTTTTGGAGTAGCCGCTTGATTTGTGAGAAACACATTGGCCGCTTGCTCTAAATGTTTGTTGGAGACAAACAACAAAAGTTGTTGTTTGTCTCCAACAGTTCGTGGATACCTTAAAATTAAATGTCCTTGTAGATTTAGAAGCATCCATGGCCTTATGTTAGTGGGCCTTTAAGCCAAATGTCGCTAGTTTTTTCTTTTTTTTCTTTTTCTTTTTCTTTTTTTACCAGGTTCTGATTAACATCACCAGATCTGGATGACTTGACTAATTTAATTTCAGATGGTTTACTTGATGGGATGAATTGTTTTATCCTTGTGACAGATCTGTTCTGCTGTCTGAATCGCTTTAAATACAATCTTTCAGGATTTCTTGAGTTCCATTTCATACTCTGAATTTTATTTCGCAGTAATCTACTTTATCTTTGAATATAATAAATGTATTTTTTTTATTTTATTAAAATATTTTTTACATTTGTAAATAATTTTTCAAACTAATTATTTAATAAATTATTTAATAATTAATAATAAATAAATTATTATTTTTATTATTTATTATTAATTATAAATAATATATTAATATTAATATAAATATTTTAGTAGCAAACTTAAATTTGCCAATTTTTATACCTTTACCTTAAAGCATCAATAGAGCCATCCGTCCATTTTCTATACCACTTATTTCCAACTTAATCCATCGCAGGGGCCACACAGATACAAACAACACACAAACACACTCATATTCTCTCCTGGGGAAAATTTTGAGTGTTCAAATAACCTAAAAGCATGTTTTTTGGACAGTGGGAGGACTCACACAGACACAGGCAGAACACAGAAAAGCTCCTGGTTCCCCCGGGGTCTCAAACCGGGAACCCTCCTGCTGTTAGGGCACAGTGCTAACCACCACACCACCGTGTTGCCCACCGCTAGAGCCATTAGTAGTAAGATATCGATCCTTAATGTGTTTGTGCCACATAGAAATGTATTTAGGATGGATGTCACTGGGGAACTGTGTGTCCAAGCTAAGGTGGAAGACATTGACGGATAACTAGTCTCTCTTTCTAATGCAGCAGATTTCAGAGGGGGCAAAAAAAAAAATGCTCATTCAATCTTTGATCTTGTCTTTCAGGAGTGTGTCTGAACTGTGAGGGGAACACCCAGGGATCCAATTGTGAGGAGTGCAAACCCGGCTTTTACCGCAGCCCCGAGGCGGACCCGACCGAAACCTGTGCCCCGTGCCCCTGCTCCAACTCCACCTCAACTGGCACCTGTCACCTCGGTTAGTCCCTGCTTGCTTTCTCATCCGGGGATTATAGAAGCTTCCTAATTTGAACATTCTGTGTGATTCCTTAGCACTGTTTTGCTTAGATCCAATCCATCGAGATCAGCTTTTGGTGACAGTGTGT
>JABUIW010000034.1:1097734-1124089 GCA_013363375.1 Menidia beryllina | reverse complement strand
CACACACACACACACACACACACACACACACACACACACACAGACTACTAGCTTGCAGCACATGCAGCATTAAGACAGAGGACACTTAAATGAACCAAGAGGATTGTGGTAAACTAAGAAAAAAAAACTGGAGCCGTTTTACAGACTTGCATGCTGGCTGTGGTGGGTGTCAGTCAGTGTGAGCAGCTCCTTCCAGTGGTCTTAAGGCGGTCCGACTGGGAGAGTTCAGGTTTATTTTGCTGTTGTGAAATATGGGAAACAAACACACCGACCCTCGGCAAGCCGAACTGTCTCTGTTTTACATGATCTGCTCAGCAAAATGGACGTTTTACATTCATTTCAATCAGCAATCAAGGCGAGCCTTCTCAAAGGTCAAAGGTGACAGAAGTCCTCCAGTGTAGGCAAAGGAAAAATAGCTTATGGACCAACAAAAGAAATAAATAAAAGTTCATGTCATATTGGTTCACATTAAAAAGTTTAAATCATTTGCATGCAATTAATCGAAGGAGCGGCTTTAATTCTTGTCTTTAGGGACTGAAATGGGAGGTTACTTTCCCTCTCTTCTGATGGCTACAAAGCAGCACGGTTCCATCTGGCACCTGACGACACAATTTCAGCCAAAAGACACGACTAACTGCATCCGGATCAGCCGAATCAGACGCGCAAGTTCCAGCTTGCATTTCAAATCTTGATGGAGGACTTTTGAAAATGGGTTATTTCCCTGTTGTACAATTCATCAGAACTCAGGGGAGACTTTACAGAGAAAAATATTAAACAATAACAATAAGACACTGGAAAAAAAGGATGAATTAATCTGTGTATTTAGATGAAACTTGTGGGATGTACCCAGATAAATATAAATAAATCATAAGATTATGATAATAATAGTAATAATATCTACTGAACAAAGCTATGGAAAAAGAAATGGGGAAATCTCCAGCACTTGTAACAATGGTTCCATTTTCACTGCTGTTTCTATGAGGCGACTATGCTTGAGTGGCTTTTCCGAAGGTCTACTCAAATGTGCAGGCTGGACTTTTGCAGGTGCACGCATCGTGGAGGAGTGGTTACGTGTTAGTGTGGGGCACGGAATGGAAGATCGGCGTGGCTCCGGCTGCGCTGGTTTCATGCTCATGCACCCGCGCCGTCCTCTAGCTGAGGAGCTCCAGGTACGTGACCGGCACTTTTCCTTTCAGGTTCCCTCTCTCTCCGATCAGCCAGTCGGAGTCCATCCCCGGCACGGTGTACACTGTGATAAGCTGGAAAGAAGAGGGTATTGGTCAAAAGCCATATTATCAAACAGGAAAAGGGCTATCCATCTGTCCATTATTTCCTAAAGGGGTCCCAGTGGTCAATGGGCAAGAGGCAGGGTACACCCTGGACAGTCCGCCAGTCCATCACAGGGTCACACAGAGACACACAAGGACCAACAACCATGCACACTGACTCCTAAGGGCAGTTTGGAGTGTCCAATCAACCTAACATGCAGGTTTTTGGACGTTGGGAGGAAGCCGGAGAACCCGGAGAGAACCCACAGACACAGGAGAACATGCAGACTCCACACAGAAAGGTTCCGGTTCCCCCGGGGACTCAAACCCAGGACCCTATTGCCACGAGGGGAGGGTGCTAACCACCAAACCACCGTCTGCTTTAATCCCTGCACATACTGTAAAGCAGGTGTTTACAAAGCCTCTGTTTGTTTACACATCGGGTTTCCTTGAAGGACTCACTCCTGCACAAAGGTCTGACTCAAACTCCCGAATCAGCGCAATGGCAGGAAGCTTGTAACATCTGTCTCGCTTCTTTATATTGCAGTTTGTTTGTTTTGTCTCTCTTTTCAAACTAGAAGTTTTCAAATGGCAACTTGTTGAGGTTCCTTTTCAAGAAATTGAGATCGGATCAGAGTTCAAAAGAGTTATCAGATTCACCAGAAAAAAGGCACGAAGAAAGGTATGCAATAAGGAAGTGAAACACCGTCGTCCTGGAAGAGGTGGGGATGTGTGACTTGAGTCATGCTATTGCTTAACCCGAGCTCAGGAATTTTCTGACCCATGGCATTGTTTGGCCCACTTGAAAGATGAAAAAATGAAAGCTCACCTCGTCAGCCAGAAGGGAGAGCTCGCTGGAGTCGGCCGCGTCGTAATCGTAGAGGACTTTGGCCTTTCGCGTTCCCGTAGCCGGGGCCTGGACCTCTTCGATCTTCAGGGTATCCGTCTCCACCGGGCTGCCATCTGATGCGGAGCAGGGAGGGCCCATGGAGTGGGTAGAGTTCAGGGAAAAGGCATTGGGGAGCCTAGGGGGCAAGAGCGCAGATATGATGGTTAGAACCGAATTTGATCATTTCTTTAAAAACTAAAAGCAGAAAAACTGAATCAGACAAAAAATCTTAAAACCAAGCTTGTACAGAAACTAATGCACAATACCTGATGCCTGAGAATATTCTTAGTAACCCAAAAACATTTCACCTATGTCAGAAAGTCCAACATGGTCCCAGCTCTCTTAAATATGTAATATACACATTTTCAGAAATAAATGTTCAAAGCTACAATTAGGCCGTGGGCCAGAATCTGTACGATGAGTTTTCATTTGAACTTTTTCGGTGCAACTTTCCTCCAGTTTAATTAGATACTTTGGACTTCAGTGATCTCATAAAGCCAATGTTCCCACGTTTTCACTTGCACATTAATTAATTACGGCCAATTAAAGTTGAATAAAGTCTTATTATCACAAGTAAACCTTCCTATATAAAAATGGAATAATAATAATATAATTTTCATTTTCTTTTCTTTTTCTTTTTTTTAATTAATTTTTCTGTCAATAAAAACTAACTAGGGATCCATATTTATATACAATATAAAAATCTAAACCACTCATATTTACAGTTATATTATTTCGATCTTAACCTTTCCTCGCAACATCAAACTATTTAAATCCAAACATATCATATTTACATCATATTATTTAAAGGAGACGTCGTACAGATTCTGGCCCACGGCCTAAATGTCAGAAACACACAACACACATGGAGCTTCTTTTTTTTTAACACAAAAAGGAGTAAAACAGAGAGAAAGAGATGTTGCTATTGTCATCGGGCCTGTGCGTTTAAGGGGAATTTTACTCTACCACATGTTTGGATTTCTGTAAAGAGCGAGATGGCAGGTGCCATCAACACACTTTCTGAAGAAAATCCTAAAAAAAAAAAAAACTGATCTTCAAAGAAAAAAACAAACAAGTCTGCTGCTAATCCTAATAATTTTTGCACGAAACGTGATGGCACTGAAACGCGACCTGTCAGACGTGTTTCGAACATTTGCACCCGATCAAAAAATAGCACCAGGCTTGACAGATTGACTCACATCCTGTTTTGACGAAAAAGCCATTACATAATCTTTGTAATTAGCCAGTTTTCCTGTCGGAGTTTAGAGTAACCAGCTCTTTGCCGGCTTTAGGCGTGTCAGAGGACGTGAAAAAAACCCATAAAAGACCTATTTCATCATCACACAGGACAAAAACGTGAATCATACTCACACGTCGTCCTCAGAGCTGAGGGCATGAGATGACAAGTAGCGATTGGTCATGATTAGAGCGGAAAAAATAAAGAAATAAATGGAATAAACCTTAATTCCTAACAGGGTCCTACATCCACACCTGTCCTTTTCCTCTAAACGCTTCATAGGTCAGAAATATATTGGGGAAATAGTCTCTGTCACATATATCTGAAGCTGAAAGAGATTTTAAAACATATGGTGTGCTCTATCTTTATCAGAGGGAAGCCGGGTGGGACCAGCTCCCCTTACTCAGTCCGACCTGGCCCTTACCTGCCCAGCTCTTTCTGCAGCTCCTGCATGTGGAAGTGACACTGCTTGTAATATGCCGCTTGGGCCTCCACAAACTCATGCAGGCACCGGAGGTGATTCACCTAAAAGCACAGGAAGGGATTCAGTATCAGCAAAAAACAGAAAATCAGCTGAATACGGTCAAAAGTCTGATCAAATGTGAGTGAAGACCAGTCATTTATGATGATGCTTTACTTTGTTAAATGACGCAGGCCAAGCAAGGGCCAAGTGAGAAAAAAATTTTCTTTAACAACACTCTCAATTCACTGGAAAGCCTCAAATCTCGAAAACAATGAATCACGTTCCTCCACTGGGACATTTTTTTCCAAATGTGAAAAGGTTTAGAAAGGTAAGTAAATAAACAAACAAAAAAACTACCGATTATAGTTCAGTTTCTACACAAAAAAAGTTCATACAAAAACCAAGCTGTTGCTCTGTTTAAACTTATTTAAATGTATTCAGCGTATCTTTGACTTTCTTTTTTTTTTAATCAGCTCTTCAAAGTCAGAGTTCATGACTCCTGCCTGAGCAGATGGAGAAATAGTTGTTAGTTAAAGCCATGTGGTTCTAAAGGAAGGCTACTAATCTCTTCTCAAGACATCTAAAGAGAAAGCAAATCTATCGACTTAGAGGCTTTGTAATAATTTATCTTTAACACACCCATTTTTTACAATCAAAACTATTAATCTTATTGATATAATAGTTTATATAAAAAGTATTGCTATTGACCCAGATGGAAAATAACTGATTTAGTTGATTTAGTCGTGTAGAGGAGTAAAAAAGACGTACATGAGTGCTACTGATGCCCTCCAAAAGCAGCCGTGTGACTTCCGTTTGCCGGTCGAACTCAGTTTGGGCGAGTCGGAGCTCCTGCTCGGCCTGAAGACGACAACAACAACATCAGTTCTGCTGAGATCGACCCACGAACACAGTCATATGGCAAAAAAAAGCACCGAATAGTCATCCGGATAGTAAATCATCACAACAATCCGACATCGTGAATCAGATATCCTTCACATGTGCGCTTTAAACCTAACAAACCAGACCAGAAAACTAAACAAAACACAAAATTGCCGTACTTACTTTCTCCACTTCCTCAGTCCAAAGCTGATGGACCAAAATACAGAGCAAAAGAAAACAAATGTATAAGTGAAAGGATAAAAACAAAGGAGTATAGGGATGCTATTAGTGAAATTAGAAGAATGAAATACTGGGTTACTTATGTGAAGAACACACACAATATGTTTCCCTCATATCACCTTTGAGAAAACAAACAAACTGTGACATCTTTTTTGTCGTGAACGCTTTCAGTGTTTGTCATGGATGATTCAGAAATGGTGTCTGGAGTACTGTTAAACAAACTTTTCCTGCCCTTCACTCATTAGAATGCCATAGATAAAGACACAATAAGGGCTTGGTACACCTTTGCATGCTTCTTGAATGTTGGAGAGCGGCAAAAGGCCGCTTTACAGCCAGGAATCCTGTCAATCTTTAACATTAGTAATGAGTCTAATCTTGTACACGATAATA
Organism: Menidia beryllina; assembly: GCA_013363375.1. Lineage (NCBI taxonomy): Eukaryota > Metazoa > Chordata > Actinopteri > Atheriniformes > Atherinopsidae > Menidia > Menidia beryllina. The sequence continues at coordinate 1,118,723 of JABUIW010000034.1, read as the reverse complement.
GGTGTGATGGGATTAAGGATTAAAATGATATCAGTCTGACAAAAAGTACAAAATGAGATCATAGAAGTTAATGTTTGATCCACGTCTCAGCTGGATGCTGTGACAGTAAAATTGCAGTGACAAAGAAGTGTGGAATGCAAAGTCTGAGATCCTAATCTCTTTTTAATCGCACCTCCTGGACACACCTCCATCACTTACTCACAACAACCCCTGTTATTCATTCACAGCGGTGGTTTTCAAACGGTGGGGCTTTATGTCTGTTCAATTGGAAAATAAACGGTCGAGGCATACAGAAAGGCAGGCAGCGTGGCGGGTAAAAGCTGAACAAAGAAAAATCAGCCAGTGATCGAAAGCCGAGGTGCGGGATGAGAAAACATGACGGGACGCATCTGGCTCGGGATTTCGCTGCCGATGTGCAGAGGCCTGTCTGAGTCATGTGACTTACAGTATGAAACAAAACAAAGACGTTCAGGTACAGTCGGGCTGATGAGTTTACGTGGCCCGGCAGAATCTATTCTTTGACCATTCTTCAGAGATTATGAACGATAACGCCAAAACCTGTTTTCCATTTATTGTCCAACACTGTGTTTTCTTTTGTGAATCACAATGACATCAGAACCTGTCCAAATCACCACGATCAAAGGTTCACATACCCTGGTGATTTTGGCCTGATAACATCCACAGAAGTTGCACAAATGGGTTCAAACGGCTACAAAATGTAACCATCCTCACATGTGGGCCGTTTGCTGTTAATCAGTGTGTGTGTCCCTAAAAGCTGAGCGAGTTTCTGGAGTCCAGACAGACTTTTGCATCTTTCACCCAACCACTGATGTGGTCATGTGGAGAGCTAAAGAGTTTTAGACGGATCTACGGGAAAAAGTAGCCAAGGCATCGATCATGCCAGTCAGCAGTGTTCAAACTGGGATGGACGAATGGGAGAATGGGCGATTCTGTTAAAACCAAACCACGGTCAGGTGGACCTGCAAACATTTCGGCCAGCACCGCCAGGGAAAATTGTTCGGGGTGCAAAGAAAAACCCACAAAAATAACATCAGCTGAAATGCAGGACTCTGAACAAAAAAATGGCGGTGTGGCTGTTTCGAGATGACCGATAAGGAGGCACCAGAAGAAAGCTGTGCCAGATGGTTGAGTCGCCACATGACCACAGAGTATTTCCTCAAACAGCACAGAGACACGCCACAAAACATCTGGAACAACCTAAACCTGAGTCGTGAGACCAAAGTTCAAGTTTTTTGCCACAGACCTAAACGCTACATTTAGGGAGTACTCAACAAGGCCAATGATGAAAGGAACCACGCTCCTCCTGCGAATCACGGAGATGGACCGCTGATATTTGGGGGGGGGGCGGGAGCTACAACGGCAGAGGAAAGTTGGTCAAAGGTGAAGGAGAGATGACTGCAGCACGCTATAAGCAAAAAAAATGGAGGCTAATTTGCACACACGAGCCCAGAAACCTGCGCATTGGGACCGAGTCGGACGTTCCAACGTGAAAACGATCGGCCTCTAACAGCAAAACATAATAAAGGATTTGGAGTGGTCACCTCCATGTAACTGGACCCCAGTTCATGGAAGAGAGCCCAGGAAGTTACTGGAACTGGAGGCTTTTTTTGCCAAAAAGAATGTGCAAAAAATAAAGAGCCTCATCAATCTGTCCTTGGTTTGTGTTACAAATACACAGTATGAGGATGTTTTTTTTATTCTCGTTATGATTGAAAAATAGAAAACAAAGTTGTATATGAATAAATGGCTTCACCAGACCACTAAACATGAGCTGGGAAAAAAATGTGTGTTATCATTCATATTTTCCGAAAAAAAAGGCCAAGAAACAAGGGAGAGATGACAGATTTTTTTTTTTTTAAACCGTAACAGTGAAAGTTATTTTTGTATTAAAAAGATGGACAGTGATTAAAAGGCTTGTTGTTGTGAGTAATCCTGTAATAATTTTAAATTAGTCAGCACAAATTGACTGTTTCATCTATGTTGTCTAACAGACAAATAGCTTTATTAGATTTCAACATAAAATATGTGATATCACGTATTGGAAGAGTAATCATAATCTTTTTAATCTTCTATAAAAGTTACATTTTTTTGTTGGGATGGGAGCGTTATCATTTCGACATCCCTGAAATGGGTGTGAGACAGAAAGTTAAGTAAACCTCTGGTTTGAGCCCCAGATGTCAGGCCTTTTGCACTGAGGTGAAATTTTGTGCGGCCCAGATTTTTTTTTTTTCAAAGCGTAAGACAAAGGCAACAGAAACGGATATTCCTTACCGCAGAGGCGCTGGCAGAGAGCACATAATTGCGGGGTCTGGTTTCCTGAAAATCTGGGGCCACCTGTAGAAACAGTACAGAGATTTTATTTTCTGCGGCGCTCTTTTATTAAAAAATACACAATAAAACATGGAGACTAACTTATTTTCATTCTGTTTTTTAAAGAAAGCCTCTTTTAAAAATTGTGGTCAATAATTCTTAATGGAAGTATCTCAAATACCAGTGCACATTTACATGGATGCATGATGTCATTACTGTATCACTGCTACTCGCGTGTGAAATTTAATCCAGATCTAAAACAGAATTAGGTCTTGTTGTGTAAACTAGTGTTCCCTGTTGGCACACGGCCCTGCGTGTCTTTCAAGTTTCTGTTTCACGACCTGATTCAAACGAATCGGTCTACGTTTTTCCTGTTACGGAGCTCTCCCTTTTTTTTTTTTCTCAGCCCCCAGTTGTGCTGAAACAGGAAAAACGTCGACGGCCGGGGCAGAGGCACCTCGAGGAAACGATAGTGGGAATTAACAATGCCATCCACGGCCATTGGAGCGAGAGGAGTGGCAGCTGAAATACTTTCACATTAGGTGTGCCCGGTTATAAAAGACAGGAGCCGAGAGGTGATGCAACTTCTGTGTGTAAACAATCTGTCTAGCGAAACTGCTGACAAATTCATACTTTCACACATCAAGTCCCTGTACATGAGTCGCAAGGGGGGTGGTTATTTAATTAGTGCTTGGTGTCCTTTCATCATACATATGCAAGCATGCATAAAGCCCAGGTAAAAAAAAAAGCAAAAAACTTTTATTTAATTTTTTTATGTATGTGTATATAGTAGATAGCTATTTTAAGAATTGCTTCACAATTCCTTTTTAAACATCCGGCCTTCCTGAGTCATCAGACAGAGCTAAACACACGCTCACGCAATCGACAATAAATGAGATGACAACAGCGTGTCATTATCTATTGGCTCCAAACCTTAAACTAAGCGAAACCATCTGTTTCCAATTTTAGCAGGCACAGCTGCAATTCAATTGTTCGTTTTTTTTTTTCTTTTTTTTTTGTTTTGTTCAGCTAGTTTCCTCTCGTGGAGTTTGGGATGACACCGTTTCGGTTCGAAGGTGACCTCGTGGCCTACAAACTACCAACCCGTCTGCAGGTGTGACGACATCAACTTTAACATCGACTTGGCCCGGACATTTTCAAGATTTACCCGTCAATAGAACCGTTTGGCGAAAAATAACTTTTGGGACTAAATCAATAAACCTCATTAGAAGAACATATAATAAAACTCTAAAAAAAAAAGAAACTATTCAGTTATCATTCTCTTTTAATAATGCATATTCAATGTAATGTTTAAATTCTTCTCCATCCGCCCTGCCAAAATGAACTCTAATAGATCCTAATAATTTACAATGAGACTTGTAGAACCTGAAACACAGCTCTTGGGTATTTAGCTATACTTTCAATGTAATTCTGTCTGACGCCAAATGTAGTTCACAGGTATTCTGCAATTTCAGCAGTTTCAGGGTACCTCATGGGAATTTTAATGTAAACTGACAAACTGTCATTTATTAACAGCAGGTTAGTAGAATAACAGAATGATAGAGCGGACTAATGGGTAATAGGAAAAGACCACACGGCTCCCCTCAGATCCATGGAACCGAACAGAAATAGCCTCTTTAAAGTAACTGTCGTCCCTTTTTTGCTTTTTTTTTACACAAAAATCAAGGCTCTCATAGAGTGACTGTTCCTATTTACCATTTAATTCCAATGGAGATAAATTCTTGGTCCTGGTTTTGCCCTTAAGTTTCAAACAGACCAGTAAAGGAAAACTTTCAACTCTTATCCTAAACAGTTTTTATTTTTAGAAGATTTTTCCAAAAATCAAACGTCAGATAACACTTTTTCCTAGAACTGAAAGAGGATTTACATTCTTTTTCAAGTAGTTTTTAAAAAATCTGCTTTTGGCACTCTGCCAAAATGAATTTTTTAAATCGCCACACTAAAAAATGGCAGATTTTGTATTTAATTATTTTCTGTTCAAACGCAAAATGGAAACAAGGTCCGAGAAAAGGAAAGGAGGCACATGCTGAGACAGTTATGAGATGGGGAAGTTGTGTGTGGCCTGGTGAAACTTCAGGCATGTGATTTTGTGAAAAAAGAAAAACAAACACTTCACACAGATATTTTGGACGTACGCTCTTATTTTTGTTTTCACTTTTGAGCCTCCACTGCCATCTACTGGCAAAGCTTTGTGACGAATGAATGCATACGTCCTATTGACTGCTCAGGCTTCGGCTCCTGCCTTTGTGTGTCTATTTCCACAACTTTTTCTCTTTAACTTTTTATCGTTTATCTTAAGCCTTTTGAATTTGCTTTGCTATGTTCCTTCCTTTGTTTGGACACTTCTGAAACATTATGTTAATATGCTGCAAACAGCCATGGACATCTACAGCCTGATGAACATGAATAATAATACAGAAATAAAGACTATAAAGACTCGCTAAATGGTAGAAATATCGTATTAGGGAATCAGAAAAGCTGGAGTAGAGGCGACTGGACTTCCTCTTGGATATAGAGGATTTTTTTCTTAAATATGACATTGTTGGGTCCTTCAAACTAATAACACTTTAAGACAGTGTAGTTTCGAGATGAATGAGCCTTTCGGATGAGAACCGAAACGTCTTCAAGATCCAAGAGGTCCAGTGGCCTTTACTCAAACTCTTAAGACTACCCTGACCTGGATTATGGAAATTCTAGATCAACATGATGCCATGAAAGGGAGCAGAGCACAGCATTCTGTGGATGGGGATATTCAGGCATGCACGTCCGTGGTAATCCTAAGAGTTTTACTCAAATCTAAATGGAAAATACAGACACTTTACGATGAATAAACAGCAAGCACTAAAAAAAAGAAGTCTTTTTGATGCTCACAGACAAATAAATGAGTTAATGGATGATCTGCAAACACACTGCAAATGAACATCAGATGTCTTAGAGTCCATCCATAGTTCACCGTGGTGCAAAGGAAGCAGTGGATTGTGCAAAATGCAAGAAAATTCAGCAAATTCAGCTCAGACTTAAAGTTTTTTTTTTTTCCCCAGTCTCCTGCTTTACATTGTTTGGATGCAGTTACGGCGCAGAAAAAAGTTCTCAAAGTCAGAAAGACTGGGGGAAAAAAGAAAAAGCCATTTCATATATGCTTCATACCAAAAGTCTGTTTTTTAATACTCACTTCACCCTCGCACTGCAACGTGGATTGGTGAACACACAGAGAGTTAGTCACAGTTACGGGCAGCAGCACCAATGCTTATTCGTTCGTATCATGGAGGGAATAACTGGAGAACGACTGGGGGTGGGAAGGAAAAACCGGATAACTCACTGAAGCCTTGGCCTCTGCCACTTTTGCCTTCTTCAGACGGGTTTTACAGGCGTCCAGGTCCAGTCGCAGATTCTCCAGGAGACGGCGCTCTTTCTTAAAGGGGCAAGCAGATTTTATTCGAATCATTCTGACATGATACATGCATATCTTTCAGGGGTTTTTTTTGTTGTTGTTTTCTATTATATACCATTATCCTTGGCTGGATTTGTACTGTCGTTACTGTCCTTGGAGATACAACTACATATGTCCCTATACGACTTGTTGAGAATTTGTTTTGGGTTTAACCAGGATTTGTTTAGGACTTATTATTTGGGATATTATAATTTAATATCGGGTAACTATTTTAGTTGCAGTTAGTTCATAAATCTAGTTAACATTTTATAATTAGTATCTGGTTCAAAACTGACTATTTGTGGTCGTTTAACAGAATGGACTCAATATCCCATGATGCTTTGCACAAGTGCAAGAGGAACTGGAGGTTAGACAAAGAGGTAGAATTGAGGAGTTTACAGAGAAAAAGAACTATGTTAGCCGAGCACCTACACTCTGTCGTGTATTGTAATGTATGATTCGTTCATCGATTTTTTTTTTTAATATTCACTAAAGTTCAGTTGAATTATCCACCCGACTCCTTTTCGTCTTTAAATCAGTCGAATATACAACACGACTTGTGTTTGGCTTTAATTCTGTCCCAGACTGAGTGACAATGATCGCTTGTGACCCTGCATGAGTCTCCTTAGAATGTGAGCCTCTTAACACAAAAGCACAAAACAGTTGCGGAAAACAACCTCAGACCACTCGCCGGTGGTTTTCCGATCTCTCGTTTTTGTCTGCTTAGTCATCTTTCCTTAGAATCTATTGGAATTCCTTTAGAATCTGTTCTTAAATTAAAACTGAATGCACCGGTCCAGGGTGGACACATGAAGACGAACTTTTTGGAGTGTCCAATCAACCTATCATGGAGTCACTGTTCACAGAGATACAAGAGGCCTAGCTTTTAAACAGGGCCTCCTATCCTGTTGGATAGATTAGGCTTTTCTGACCGGATTCTGGGGTCAATAAATTATAATGCCAATTTCTGCAGAGTCAGAGCGCTTTGGTACGTCCTACAACTCACACGTGCGGTTGTCTGGTTGCTTTCACTTCATGAAATTGGATTTTTCCTTTTAATAAATGTTTATTTCTTACTTCCTCAAACGGACAAAGACTCTTATATTAAAATTCCACAACAGAAGGCACTTCCTACCCATCGCTTACCCTTTATGCCCCCATCCCCTCCACTGGACCTTCTCTTTTCTGTACTTCCCCAGTCTGACTCATGATTTCCTTCAGTGTAGCTTATTGTAAGCTTTGATGTTAATTGTAACACTGTACCTACATTATAGGTTGATACAGATAAACCATAAGAAACCAGATTCTCTGGTCTGATGGGACAGAGATTGATCTCTGTAGAGATCTGAACTCTGTGAACTTTTCTGTAAATGTGATTTCTTAGCTTTCAATTTTTAGAAAATGTGCAAACACCTCCCCGAACAACTGCTTATTACATTGTCATTATGTGGTATTGTGAATTTTGTGTAGAGAGAGTCACAGTGCTGTGAATACCATCTGAATGCACTATAATGAATAAAAAAAGGAATAGTACACCTTCTTTCTCAGGTTTTTCTGATTTGCCTGCATTTATTTATGCAGTTAAAACATATTGTGTATACATTTGAATGGTTCTTTGTATTTGTTTTTTCATTTTTAATTTGAAAATCACTTAATAGATTAGATAAATTTCTGTGTTGCACAGAGGTTAATTCCAAACCCTAATAACCACACTAGTTTTTGTCTTCTTTTAGACTCAGGTATTCTCACATCTGCATCAGCAAAGCTGTAATTGAACCCTCTTTCCAGATGGCCACTAATCCTATTTAATTCTCCCTAAAGCCTTCAGTGAATATGCAGCTATTTCGGCTGCGAAATGAGGCAAATCTAAAAACAAAGGTCATGGCTGACTTAAACCGCCCCAGTCGGATCAATTCTTAAACATCAATGTCTACGATTTTCAAATAAAATGCCACATCTGTTCACTTTTGTTCAGTGTGATGGTGCGCAGATAGAAAAAAATATATATATATATTCGGACAGTCGTTCCAGGCTCACCGAAATGGTCCGCCAATCTCCTTCCAGAAAGTTCCTGAGGGGATTGAGAAAGCTGATTGCTGACGTCTGGATGAACTCCCTCTCCGCGGCGCCTAGTCTTTTCTCACATTCCCCCACCTTAATCAAGGTGCTCCCTGTATGAGAAGAGCAAAAAGAAGAACTGAATAACTGTTTTTAAGCTCACCAAAAGTCTGGTGGGCCTCATTGTTTGCCAGGAATAATTACAGATAAGAGTTGTTCGTTACGTTTGAATCTCAATAAAATTCCCTTTTTAAACATTCCCGTGGCTTCGCTTTGTGCAGCCTCGTTTTGTAGCTTTTGTTCCCATATTTCTTACAGTCAGGACCGTTAGGAATTCTGTCCACTTTGGCTGCAGCACGTCGTTCTCTCCTCTGTAAAATGCATCTGGAGTGATGTAATTAGATCACTTTATTGATCTCGGAGTGGGGAATGTGCCCTGTGAAACACTTTGACATTCTATCAACAGTAAAATAACTGTTATTTAAAAAAGTGTTATCACATTCTACAATGCAAACATCAAATGTTTCTGCTCTTCTCAAGAAATAATAGTAGAAATTGTCACTGATGAATTTTGGCTGAAATATTTTTGCATAAAGGATAAAAAGCTGAGCCCAACTGGCCAGTAATTTAGTTTTAAAACCAGATTACCCACTGTCCCAATAAATATAAAAAAATTATTTGAATTTTTTCTTTATTTGAATTCTTTCTAAAGAATTAGAGGATCTTCCAAATAAACAAATAGCTGCTCTACCCCTTTTCAAACCGGTTTTAACAGGTTAAAAATAGCTATTTATGTTAGAAAATGTTATCCAGCATGAAAAAAGGAAAACAGAGTCAGTTTGGTTTGTTTCTGGGAAGCTGAAAACCCGGACAACCAGTATTTTAACCTGTTCTCAGATTTTAAACACATCACCCTGAGAGTGTAACCGGTGCATCTCCATAGTGAGGAGGATAAATTCAGGTCTGACGGCGACTGGCCCAGCAGGGGGCACCTTTGTGTTTTCTGGCTGAAGGCGAAGCTGGGAGGAAACCGTGTGTGTGTGTGTGTGTGTGGTACAAAGCAAAAAGCTGTTTCATTGCATCCCCGAGTGACCTGCACTCCCATGCAGTGATGAGAGGCAGTGCATTAACACGGGTCCATCAGCTGCTAATGAAAGCGCGGATACACACTGAGGATCAGCGGGTGAGGGTGGATTGTAGGGATATTTCAAACATGTGATACGTCCTAGTAAGATGTTCAGTTGTAAAGAGAGTCTATTTAGCATCTATGCTTTGCTTTTCGATGAAAATGATGTTACAGACAGGGAAAAACTGAATGAAAATAAAATGCAAAACGCCATTTTTGTGGCATCCAATAGATCGTTCATTAGACCTAATGGAGGGGTTAGGCATTCCATTCAAATAAAATTGGAGATGGCACAAAAACTGGTACCTGAAACCTCAAAGAAGATCACTGAAACACACAAATCACTACCAGGGTTTGCCAAACTCCTGCACAGATGAGATTCTCTGCCCCGACGATGCCGCAGCATCATGCAGACTGTAGATGACCTCATTAAAGCAGCACCGATGCACAAAGGGAAATGGATCTAATTCGACTGGCTGTGTGCAAGGCGGGAACGTAGACACGACGACAGACGATCAGCGTAAGAGTTACGTTTTATCCTTTAGCTTATATCCTAACTGGTCTGACAACAAGTGGCCTGTGTCCAGTTAAGGTGAGGGGTTACATGTTCATGTTTATGCATTTAGCAGACGATTTTATCCAAACCGACTTACAAAGCAGACACAATTTTACAGTTTTCAATATGAAAATAGTTATCTAGAGTAAGATTTCCCAGTCAGAATCAGTGGATATAGCAAAGAGAGAGAGAGAGAAGCACAGAAAGAGTAGCAGAGGGGTATAGAGGTATGGGGAAGAGTTAGGATAAGAGATGCTCTTTGAAGAGGTTGATCTTTAAGAGTTTCCTAAAGGTCTTTCCACCATCTTGGAACAACACTTGAAAACAGTCTGGATTGTCTTAAGCATGCTAGACCACAATCCTTTGAAGACCGAATTGTGTCATAAGCGTTTTCAAGATGGTTCTAAGTGGATGGGAGCCGTCCCCTTAAGCACTTTGTAAGCTAACATCAGGGACTTGGGTTTGATGCGGGCAGCCAGGGGTAACCGGGGGTAACCAGTGAAGCTCAGGGAACAGAGGGCTGGAGTGAGAGCAGATTGAAGACCAGACGGGCTGCCACAATCTGGATAATTTGTAACTGTTTTACCGTCCAGGCTGGGAGACCGGTCGGGGGTGCGTTACAATAGTCAAGGCTGGAGATAACCATAGGCTGCACCATTTTATAGAGATGTGTTTTTTGGTAAAAAATAGCTTTTTCTGCTCACCGTATGGAGATCCAGTTCCGAACTCCTTGGCCGCGTCCTCCATATACTGACCCAGCAGCTCTCCGTTGGTGACTCTCGACGGTGCCTTCATGTCCAACTTCTCATAGAGAAACTCCTCAATTCTGGCGCCTGCAGAGAAAGTCAAGAGTTCGCTTTAGAACAAAGCCGAGAAATCGATAAGGTGGCTCAAACCTTTGGGGCTTTCTAATGATCAAATATAAACCACACACACACAGCACACACACACACAAACACAGCGCACAATAAACTGGTGAGGATGAGGAATGCCACCTGCTCAGCATCTCAGAGAGAAAGAAATATGGCTGATGGTGAGAGATGAGCCTTTAAGCCTTCAGCAAGATAAAACACTTCACTTTTTTTGTAGGAGACAAAGTAAATAAGGAGAAAACACTTGGTGACTTTTACACTTTGGTTTATCACAGCTGGAGGTGAGGAAAATGGGAAAAGTCCGAGAGCTTTTCAGGGTGCAAACCGATGACCGATGGACATTCTGACACTCTGCAGCCAAAAAAGTAGCAACAAAGTGGAGAGTTTGTTACTCAGAACCAGCAAAGTCATCCTCGCATGCTGTAAAATTGAAGCAATGCGATCTTTTTTTTCTTTTCTTTTTTTTTCAAATGAAGAAATACTATTCATGTCTGACCAAAGTGGCCCAACTTATCTACATTGGCTGCTCGGCCATGTGGTTTTGAGTCTCAGACGAAGGATTTTTGTTTAATCCGTTGATAATGTAACCTCCTGGCATTGATAGACAAACCAGAAACAGCCATAAAAGCACTGTTTCGTACGAAGGATTAGGTTGCGTTTGTTCAGACATGCTGATACAGATTCAAAATCTCTTTGTTATCCACTTATCTCAGCTCGTCAGGAAAGAAAAGGCTGTGCTAATAAAATCATCTGCGAAAAAAAAACTGTCACAGCACAAAAATAATGTGAAGCAAGACGTGTGAACAACTAAAATTATATACTCCTACTGAGATCTAGCACAAGGTAATGCAAATGGGTTATTTAACCAGTTTTTTTAATATAAAGATAACATTGTTGGAAAAAACAGGAAGAGGAAAAAACACAAACAACCTTCGGAAAACTGTAAACTCAACAACGCACATAATGAACTGGTTAGAAAAACCAGCAGCACACGCAGAGTTATTACTTTTTTATTTATTCTTCTTTTAAATAACAGAAACGCCCTGTGATGGACCCCCGACCAGTGCATCCCGTCTCCCGCCCTTTGTCAGCCATGTTTTGTTCGAATAAAACACTTTTCTTTGACATTCAAATGCAAAGTTTTTCGGGTTCGGGGAGGTTCCAGTGCTCGTTCTCCGTAAAACTCAGGGAAAACATACAGTTAGAAAAACCCATAAAGAATCTCAGAATAACAGTTTCCTGTGCAGACGTTCGGGTTAACAGGCGTATTTATTTTATGGCTCAATTATGAGATACACAGAGCAACAGACTGTGTGGAACAGACTGTTTACCCCCCCCCAAGAAACGATAAAAATTAGAAATGTACAAATAACATCAATAATTGATAAGCTGTGACAATGTTGGTGACACTATCCGAGCCTCAATCTAAATATCACACAATAGCCAAGCATAGAGATCTTGTAATAATTTCCCACAAGTATACAATAAAGCTGAAAATAATAACATAATAACAATATAATATAATAATAATATGTGTAAAATATTTGAGCTAGTTGGTGTTTCTTTCTCGCAAAGGATGTACTTAATATGTAGAAAGATTTTTACTAGAATAAAGTTACAGAAAGAGTCTGGATTTGGGCAATGGGTTTCATTTCCTTTCCTTTCTTAAAGTAAATCTTTTTTTTTTCTTTATAAACTATGTATTTAAATACAAGTGACCAGTGACCGAGCTGGCCAACAGGTCTGACTCAGCACACTTGTGGAAAACTGGATTTTAAATCTGAGAAGGCCGGTTTATATACTTCACAAACACACACACACACACACAGACGCACACCACTTTATGAGGAGTGAAAAGGAGAAATGAAGACATTAGCTCAATGAGGAACGAGGGAGTGAGGAAAATATATGAAAAGCCGGCAGTGAAAATGAGAAAATGACCGAAGCTGCCTCGGTTACAGCTTCCATTCCTCTGTGTTACCCACGGCAGTTTCTTTACCCTCTGTCAGAGGAGAAATCTCACCCCATCACCATCACAGTTACAGTAACCTGCCCATATGCAACACTAATTCAACTAACCCCCAAAAGGCCGTCACATACTCAACGAGAAGCAAAAAATAGTGTTTTATTTTCGAGGTGTTCAAACAAAATTCTTTGTCGGCTCATTTCATACTTCGGCTTTCATACTTTCAAAATTCGGCTGCCGGACTTTTCCAATGTCCCGCCCACTGAAGTATTTAGTTCACAATCCCTATTTATCATCTTACGTCTTAAATGAAAGATATAGCTTTGATTTAAAGTTGAAAAAGTGCAATAACAGAGACAACATTCCACACAATTTTTCTTAATTCAATGTGGAAAAAAAGAACTTCATTGGCCTCGAAATGCCTTAGAAGTCATCCCAACAGGGTAAGTAATGCCATGTGATAGTTTTACTTAGTTTAACTGACCTACAGCAACATCTTTTGTTGTCTTTGTCATGTAATAGGAAAGCATTTGTGCATCCCAGAAAGTAGTTAGTACAAACAAAAATGGCACTAAAAGTGGCAGGAAAAAAGAGAGGCGGAAATCTAAGCCAAACATGTTTCTTAAATTCTTTTTTTGTTTGATTTCTACCATGGTACTGAAGCTAAGAACTCTGCCCTAAATATTTTAGCTTCTTTTTTAAGCCACTCAAGGCCAAGGAGTGGGGCCAGTTTTTAAAGTTGTCCGGTTGAACATTTAGAAGTAAAAAGACAAAACAAAAAAACAAAGACCAGATGAAACATTCCCCAGGTCAATGATAATTCCAGAAAAACGAATCACTAAACTTTAATGTCAAAGCTTAAGTCTCTCCGATGTTATTCCTTCCTGAGGCTGAAACAGGCTTTTTTACAGCTGACTTTGAGCTGAACGCCAAAGAATGACCAACTTCCGTCCCCTAATGATTCAAAGACATGGCAAGGTTCCACAACAGGGCACTACAGGGAAGTAGGGAGGCAGAATACTCACCAGTGTGGTCAACTGTGGCATGGAGAGTCAAAAAATAACAAGTTAGAGCCCCCTAGCACACGTTATTCCAAATTAATATACAAATACATAAAAAAATATGTGTAAGCCACATTGCGTACAAGTTCTTTGCCGCTTAAGTATTTCCAAACTGTGTTATTATGGAAGACTAATAATGGGCTTGTATGTTTCAACCTCCAAGATTCTGCTGTCTTTTCATGAGAACGTGGACTATTCAAGCACTCTTAAATCAGGGGGCAATATTTAGAGGTTCCAAGGTGCACGTAAACCAGCTTTTTCTCCCACATGTTGCCAGTGCCGGCGATGCGTGCGTGAATTTGTTTCATTCAAAGTCAACACAAACGACTGCAAACCTACAAAACAGTGGATCAAACTCAGTGAAAAAGTCCCTAAATTTAACAATTGAGCACAATTCTAAAACTGGATCTGCGCCTAATGAAATCTAACACGTTATAGTTCGGGTGTGAGAGCAAGAAAAAAAAAAGTTTCTTTCATTTCTGTATCGGTACTAGGTCAGTGACCTTAAAGCAATGATCCTGTCCTGGTGGTGTGGTGCACGGTGAGGGGGGGGGCTGATGATTTAGCCCTTTTTCCAGAGGTTCTGGACCCTGGGAACTTTGCAGTCACTGAGCTGTCCATTAGTTCCCCTACTGGCCAAAATTCTATGACAAAGGCCGCGAACTGCAACGAACTCGTGCAAGCTTGTGATGTTGTGAACAGTGGTGGATCACAGTTCCTGCACAACCATAAGTGAGACTGATAAGGTCACACACAACTGGTCTCGTTTTTGTGTTACCAACCCAGGTTGGATTTGTCTCATTTTGAGCATCAGATGTCTATTTGCTCCTTTCTTTATTTCTTTTCCAATATAAGACATTGAAAATAATAGATATTTTATATAAAATATTTAACAGATATATAAAAAATACATATAGATAAAATAAAAAATATATAAATATATTTTTATGTATAAACGAAAAATAAAATATGTATTTTATATGTAAAACTTTATTCTAAAAATAAATGCAGCATTATTCGAGTAGGGGCTCATATTTAGGAATTGTTTTTGGCAGGGGAAAATGTTATTAAATACCAGATATATGGCTGTCTTCAGTAACTATTTCTTGATAACTGGTAAAATAGATCATCTTTCTCTAACTTTGGTAAGGGTTCACCTCGTGATACTGCGATTCTGATCGCTGTTCCGATTATCGCGTTCTGAAACCGAATCTGACCTCCCTGATCCGTTTGGTACAATCATCTGTACGACGTGAACAGCTGGCCTGCAGCTGTTTCATCAGCAAACCGGACTTAAGAGGAGTTTTGCTTAGTTTAGTTCGGCCAAAGAGCCCCAACCCCACCCCCCCACCCCCCAGAAACCTCCTCCGTGCGGGACTCGGAGCGGGGCACAGTGGCGTCCTACTTGGGTTGGGCTGCAGCAGGACCTCGGTCTGGCCGTGGATCTTCTCCGTCCAGTGTTTGGTGCAGTCTGCGCGGCTCAGCAGGTTCTCGAAGTGCGCGTCCAGCTCCGTCTTCTCCGCCTGGCCCAGCTTCTCCTCTGTGAACTGACGCACAGGGGCGCAAAGGCTTTACGCACGAGCAACACCTCCACCTCAACAAGTTCCAACAAAAGAAATAATGATAATAATGACAATAATAATAAAGACAGTTTCAAAAGACGGAGATCGACGTGATATCGTGACGTCGCCGTGGGTCCCGAGACCCACTCGCGCTCGCTTGTCATCCATTACCGGCCCGTCCCATCTCCCCCCATCCCTCATAATGAAGGTTTGAGCCTAAAAGTTAATAAGCCCGTTGGAACGTCCTGCCAGCACGACTGAATTATTTATGTCTTAAAGGGAAGCAAGTAACGATCAAACATGATCAGTGATAATGACTGAGCAGATCTGTGTTAAAAAAAAGGTTTTTTTTTACTTAAGCTATAACCAAAGCGACGCGTAATATCGGAAAACTGGGCTTTATATGCCAATCCAAAGCGTTGTGTGTTTTGAGCGAAACGCACAGCGCCAGTTCGGATGCAGCAAAACGTAACAGCTGGGTGGCAAAGTGAAAGAAAGCGTGAGAGGCGAGCTCCGGCGATCCCGAAGCTGCCCCTTACCTGGACAGCCCGCGTGAAGAAAAGCCCGGCGCCAGAAGCCAGTTTCTTCACGTTAAAATCCATCCCGATTGTATTTCTAACTAGATGGTGATGACACGCACAGTGCACAGTACACAAGACAACAACAGCGACTAAAAAAAAATGGCACAAGCCAAAACTCACGTGACCTCCACTGAACGTAGCATCTCACTACGTCAAAACGTACGAAATGGATATTTTATTAGCAAAGCCAGATACTCATATGAGACAGAGAGAGGCGTATTTGTGCACGTGTGCGTGTGGTTACATGTGTTCCGCAATCATTCGGATTCTACTTTCAGTCTTTACTGAACGCTGCCTTCTAAGGATTCCAGTTGTTCCTTTTACGTTCCTATTTTTTCCTCCGGTCCGTGAATGTACCACTACGGTCAGTTGTGACGTCAAGACGCACAGCGTTAAGTCAGGACTGGCACACATGTGAGTTTTGTTGATATTAACCCTATTTAAGGAGTCTCGTTCTTAAACAAAATTTAAAAAAGAAAGACTGACTCAGAGAACCATTATGGAGTCGCAGACTCCGTCGTGTGACATTACTTTAAGCTTGCGAGCGTGCGACCAAACTGTTTGTTAGCTAAGTTAGCATCTTGAAAGTTAGCTTAAGGTTGTATACATTATGGTACTGCCAAACAGGCTAACATGAGCCTGTTGTTGTCTTGTGTTTATGTTTTTTTAAATTAAATTTGCAACATAGTTACGTTTAAAATGAGTACTTTTCTGTTTTTTTTTTCCCATTAGAGCGGTAACGTTATGCAGAAGAGGCGGCCATGGCTTGGAAGTCGAGGACTCGAAGTCTACAGGTGTTTGACACCGAGCTGAGTGCGGACACGGTAGAATGGTGTCCCGTTTCACCGAGTCACGATATCCTGGCCTGCGGCACGTATCAGCTACAGAAAGGGGTAAGATTACATGCGACCCACGCCACTATCCATCCATAGATACATACACATCCCCACTCTGTTATAACTTCTCAAACCTATTTAGTTTAAGTAGAATTTTTACTTGGTTTGTACAGTTATGCTAACCCCTCCCCTCCAAAATAAATAATGGAGCAATAGGGTTGTACAGGGCTATCAGGTTTAATCAAAAGTGTGGAGGGAGATTACAAGTAAGGCTCACAATTGGTAAGGGCTCACTTATTGTGCTTCTTACAAAATAGTTCAAATTTAGGTTATGTTACAGAAATGGATCATTTTATTTATGAGGGCTAAATTCATCAAAATGCAATCAACTCTTGTACTCCAACACAAAAGACAAAAGATCAATAAAAAAGGCATTTGTCCTCAAATATGCCACCTAAAGGAGACTTTTTGACATAAAAAGGTGACTAATTTAAAGCACTGCCACTGACATGTATTCGATGTGGAGCAAAAGTATTTCTGGTCTTGATTTGGTCCACACGCAGAGTGTGAGGGAACCGGGCATCTTTGATAGGGATGTTACCACTAATGGGGCTTTTCCAGTAGTGTCTCCTCAGCGTGACCCTGCGCCTTTTCTTTTTTTTCTTTTTTTTTTTTGCATTTCCGTTAGGGGCCGGCACCTCCTAACAGTTAGGATTAGCTGGGGTTCCGAGCAGGCTGCCCGGCCCATCTTTCTGTTAGGAGCCCGCTTTTAACGGAAGCCACCTAAGCCAAGCTACAGTGAGGCCAGCCAAGGTGAGTAGGACTGATTAGGTACTAATGGAAAAGCCCCATATCTGCTCTCATACCAAGTCAAACCAAAAGCAATTTTGTCAATATCAATACCTCGTATTTTTTACAACATCTTAATTTTTCTGTTTCAAACTATGGTCAGTGAATGACACCAAAGCTCAGGTTCTTTATTTGATTAACTACAATTGATATTTAGTCATTAGTTGTGAAAAGATGAGAAATTCAAACAAAACAATCTGCTGAGAACCTCCACTTTTCATATATGAATGATGACAACTGACATCTCTGTGCTGTCTGAAGAGAATGGAGCATTTATGCAGAGATAGTTCCCCTCAAAATATGGATATTTTAGTCCCGAGCTCTAACTGGAGGGGAGGAGGGCTCCAGTGATTGGCAAAATGTCCACATAGTGCTTTAAATTACCTCAGATTTGTACCCATTCTTTGAATGCTGACCCTAACACTGACTCATTTCTGACCACAAGGTCCATCTGCACACTGGTACATGGATCTTTATCACTATTAAGAGTGAGAGTACTTTTTTCTTATGTAAAGCAAACCCTCTGTATGAATGGTGTTTTTAATGAATGAATCAAATAAATGGGGAAAATACTTTTCCCAGCCAACGGTCGTAGATGCCTCTTACATGTCACTCAAACATTTCTGCTGCAGGTAGGGGAAGAGGACGCCCCCCCCAGCCGGACCGGCCGCCTCTACCTTTTTGAATTTAAGCAGGAGGGACCGATGGGCCCCCCGCTCACCGAGCTTCAGCGCATGGACATGGCGGCCATTTTAGACATGAAATGGTACGAGCTTCGGCCGGACCAGAGCCTCACCCATTGTCACCACCTCCTCACCACCCCCCGCTCACCCCCGTGTTGGCTCTGCGTCTTGTTGCTGTAGGTGCCACGTGCCTCTGGCGGAGAGGCCGGTGCTGGGAGTGGCCGCTGCCACCGGGGAGCTGCAGCTGTACGCTCTGTCGAAGAGCCAGGTGAGAAACGTGGCATCAGAAGACTCCAAAATGACCTCAGACAAAGTGCGTAGCCTGTACAAACTGCTCATTTAAGATGAGATGAGATGACTTTATTGATCTCACAGTGGAGAAAAGCCTGTGTCACATCAGCTCTTACAATCAAAACAAAACAAATTTTGTGAGCTGTCGTCATCACTCTTTGATGGTGGGAGGTTGGATTAACCTGTTCTGATTGGTTTGAGCTTCAAAATGAAAAAAAGACTACATTAGAACACTATATTTCCTGTTATGAGCGGAACATTTTAGAACAAACGGCACATCCAAACTTGAAGCCGATCAGCTGCTGCTTAACATATTGGACTCTAGTTCTGTCAAATGTTGAATCATTTGAACAGGAAAAATGAAACAACTCTCCCTCTCTTCTGGGACTACGGATTTGGCATCGGTGGCAGAAGCCTTCGTGGCTAACCGTTTTGCTTCCATGGTTTGGGAATCTGCCACTGGCACACCTGAGGAGGACAGCGATGCAGTCGTATCCTCTGGAATTTCATTTTAGCTTTAATGAACAAGCGTTTCACACCACCTGCCTCGGAATTTGGAGCTATAATTTAGCATCATTTCGGGTCCGGACTGACTTTACTGCCTGCTTTGCTGTTCAGTTAGAGTAGCAGGTAACTTCAGGTTTACTGAAATAGGTTAGTCAGCATTAAGGGGATCCAATCTGGCGAAAGTGTAAATAGTTTATTCCCACAGACAATAGACCCGTTTTATGAGCAGGGCCCCCCTGCTGAGGACTCCAGAACCAGACTTTGCTTTTAACAATCAGCTTTAGTTTTCCTCCAGGGAACATGAACGTTCCCTCTGGTTTTCCCCTGATCCGTGTTACAGCACTGTACCGAGTCCTACGATAGGCCACAAACGCCTCTGACCACAACCCCAGTTGGCATAGTTCAAAAGTAGAAATGCTGCCTCTCAGTCTGTCTCAGTAAGCACCACAACATTTTGAAAGGCCACATTAACAAAAGAAGAGGAAAGACTAAACTTGCCCCTCCGGCCGAGCAAAACAAGAACAGCGTTTTCCTTACAGACGTAGATACCAATCTCTAAATACCATACGCTAAGACGGCATGTTGCCAGACTACAGCGGAGGATACAAAAAAGAAATGTGCACGAGCACGTCGGTCGTGTTTGTGCGACTGGTGTTTGTTGTAACTGCTAACGCGAAGGTGTGTGTCCACCAGGAGGGGCGGCGCGGTCTGCAGACTCTGGGCAGCGTGGAGGTGGGGGCGGAGCGGCTGGCTCTGTCTCTAGACTGGTCCACCGGAAGAAAGGACAGGTACTGGTACTGGGTACTGGGAGCTGCTGGAGGCCCTCTGCCGGCTTCTCCTGGCCTGTAAAACCTCCACTGGTCCCACATAGACTCTAAACCTACACAAGCCGTATGTGTTTCCATCCATCCATCCATCCATTCATTATCAATACCGCTTATTCCCTGATGGGGTCGCGGGGGTAACTGGAGCCTATCCCAGTGGTCAACGGGCCAGAGGCAGGGTACACCCTGGACAGTCCGCCAGTCCGTATGTGTTTATGTTTATTTATGTTCATAAATTTTTATTTATCCAGGTCCAGTTATCATCAACATGACAATAAGTCCTCTAGAGGAAAATCCCCAGTCAGAATCAGTGGTGACAGCAAAGAGAGAGAGAGAGAGGGAAGCACAGAAAGAAGAGTAGGGGGGTACCGAGGTATGGGTTAAGCCGGGCATACACTGTGCGATTTAAAAAAAAAAAAAAAAAAAAAAAAAAAAAATATATATATATATATATATGTTCCTCCATTTTTGACCTGATTTTTTTTCACTGGTGCGAGAATTTCTTGGATGGGGCAAAGTTTCAGCTCCCTGGTGCGTCTCAGGTGGTGTCGTATACACAGAGTATCGAGGAGCCATTAACCTAAGTCACGGCCCGCTCCCGATCCACAATCGGACAGTTGTATGAAAATCAAACCAGTTTGAGTTTTCTGCCCGGCCCTCATGGCGGGAATCGTGTTATTGGAGCAGCGTTAGGAGCGTCTAGGACCCGATCCCCCTCCGTCTCTGGCTCGGCGCCTGTGCTAACACAGCGAAGGTGACAGTGAGTATCAGGAATCAAACGGTGGAAGCACAGCTTGTGGAGCTCTGCCCGTTCCACGTGGCCTCCCAGCACTATCATGACCCAAATATAAGAGAGAAAAGTTTGGGGGAGATTGCCGCTCAATATTAATAATAAAATTCACAATATGCCATTTTTTTCTGTTTTTTTTAAAGCTTTTGGAACACACAGTCGCGCAAATTGCCCAGGCAGCGCTTTTAGCTCTGGTGACCGTCACGTTCCTTCCGTGTTGTTCGACTTCTTCTCTTTCAAGTCCGACGTGCGTTTTTGGACGCACAACGTGAGCAGTCAGATCACATCAGAGCTGTGAACTTTGAACCCCTACGATTTGGTCGTGCGGTTTGAGCTGGAGCTCAAATACATCGCACAGTGGACGCCTGGCTTAAGAGTTAGTATGGGAGAAACTCTGTGGAGAGAGCTGGGTCTGTAGGAGTTTATGAAGACAGACAGGGACCCGGTAGGTCGTTCCACCATCTTGGAACAACACCTGGAAACAGTCTGATTGTCTTAACAACCCACTGATGACCAGAGGAAACAAGCTGAGACATGAGAGGGTTCGGGTAGACGGTAGCCATAACCTTTAGCACTTTGTGGGCTAGCTTGATGTGCAGTGTGTGTGTGTGTGTGTGTGTGTGTGTGTGTGTGTGTGTGTGTGTG
>JABUIW010000034.1:1071800-1097724 GCA_013363375.1 Menidia beryllina | reverse complement strand
TGTGTGTGTGTGTGTGTGTGTGTGTGTGTGTGTGTGTGTGTGTGTGTCCGTCCTGTGAGCAGCAGCGAGGTGCGGGCGGTGTGCAGCGACTCGGCGGGCTGCGTGAGCGTCTGCTCCCTGGCCCAGGGCGCTCCGGTGGCCACGGCCCACTGGAAGGCCCACGACTTCGAGGCCTGGATAGCAGCCTTCTCCTACTGGGACACGCAGCTGGTTTACTCCGGTAACTCGGCCGAGCGTTGCACGTTTTCAAGAAAAAGGCTGTCCAATCATCCAAGTAGAGGAGACAGAGTTTCTCATTACAGATTTGAATCTGTTTGGATGTTTGCACGACACCTGTATATTAGTTGTTTTCTTAATAATCTGCACCCTCAAAAATACATTTTGTTCTATTATGGAGTCGTGACCTTTTAAAGAGGTTAGCTCATCAGTCTTAGCTGGATGGGGGGTTTTGAACCAAAAGCCAGGAACTCATTTAATTTGAGTCAGCGTTAATCGTTGCTTTGATGTGTCTGATTAGCATATGTGATAGTTTTGGAGTTCCATACCCTCTATGTGTGTTTCCACCCAGGTGGCGACGACTGTAAGCTCAAAGGCTGGGACCTCCGAGTCTCTACCTCCAGTCCCGTTTTCTGCAGCAAAAGGTGGGAGAACAGAAG
The DNA here is from genome assembly GCA_013363375.1 of Menidia beryllina. Taxonomy (NCBI): domain Eukaryota; kingdom Metazoa; phylum Chordata; class Actinopteri; order Atheriniformes; family Atherinopsidae; genus Menidia; species Menidia beryllina. Next base: position 1,097,068 of record JABUIW010000034.1, on the reverse strand, counting down.
TCAGTGTTACCGCTGATGGGTAGGGTCCTCTCCGGTGAGTCGTTGTGACGAAGTCCTGTCTTTTATTTTGGCTCCAGACACTCGATGGGCGTGTGCAGCATCCACAGCAACCCCCACCGGGAGCACGTCCTGGCCACGGGCAGGTGGGTGTCCTCCGCCGGGGGAGAGGAAGGAACCCGGGGGAGGGCCTTTCGCTCTCTCTCTCTCTCAGCGCTGTGACCGTCCCCCCCCCCGCAGCTACGACGAGCAGGTGCTGCTGTGGGACGGCAGGAACACGCGGCAGCCCCTCAGCGAGAGCCCCCTGGGCGGCGGGGTGTGGAGGCTCAAGTGGCACCCGGCCCACCCCCACCTGCTGCTGGCCGCCTGCATGCACAACGACTTCCACGTCCTGCACTGCCAGCAGGCTCTGGGTGGGTACGAGTAGGGATCCAGCCCCCATCCAGCTTTATGCACTTCCGATCCCGGCCTATCAGAGCATGTATTAAAGTTTAAAGTTATTTATCTTACTTACTTAGTTGTCCGACTCATAAAGAACAGGGATTTACTCTGATAACAACTTAATGGTTAGGACCCAGACCTGTGGGTTAGAAGATGCTAATTCTCGTGTGGGATCAGACTTAAAAAAAAAAAAAGGATCTGCATTTTTCTCCTGCCGGCCGATACGCAGTTTTTGGGTGGGACGGATGAGGAAATATATATAGAAATATAGTATTAGATTTGGGTTTGGTTTGTTTTCTGATTTCTGAATACCTTAGCTCTCACTGTCCGGCTGATCTAGAGAAAAAATTAATCAAGATCTATCTTGATTTCAGTGTGTCATATGCACAAAATTAAAGTTTGGTGGTATTAAATAACCATAAATGATAACAAAATAGTATTATTTATTCGTTTTTGGAAACCATGGCAAAAAACAAGGTTAGTTAGTTTTTCTTTGTTTTTAAATCAGGTAGTTCTCACTCCCGTGTGAAAGATTACTGTAAACCTGTTTAATGACGTGGTTCGGAACAGCCTTGCCCTCCATGAGACGAACCCCTCCCGGGCAGAGGCTGTCCGATGGGACAAGCATGGGCTGAAACACACGGCTACAGTCCTTCGTAAATCAGCTGTCCATTTAATACTGTTTTCACAGCAGAGGGCCTTAAAAGAACAAAAGACACTGTAGATATTTGTGACTATGCCCCCCAAGTGTCTGCGAATTGCTATAGTTGGAACGTACTATTCTGGGGCCTTCGTATCTCCAACAATGGGCGATCTCCTGACTTTCCCCCCAAACTGGAGGGACAACTCGAATGTATTGATAAGTAGTTACAGCCTAAATAATGAAAAATGATTGTACCCTCGTTTGTAATGCTAGACTTGAAATAATCTGGGTGAAATAATCTGTTATAATAATCGTACAGCCTACAAATATGAAGTAACAAAACAGTAGTGGAAAATAAAAAACCCAAATTTGAGGAGCTCGATTGGAAGGAAGTGAACGATAACAAATGAAAATGTATTGACCTCAGGTTATAGCATCAAAACCTCAGACCTGCGAGGAAATTAGGAAAAATATGGTGTGAGAGCTAAATGATAACACGAGGCTTTTGATAATTCATCTTTACTGTTCCACCTCATTTTACAGAGGGCAGTGGGGGGGCGTGCCCCGTCGTGGCCTCCTACATCCTCCACAACTCCCTGGCGTACGGAGCCGACTGGTCCCAGCTGTCCCTGGAGGGCCCGGCGCCGCGCTCCCCCCCCCCCCCCCCGCCCAAACGAAACCCCCCGGTGAGCGGGGGGCACCTGCGCATCCAGTACGAGTCCCCCCCGGCCAGCTTCGACCCCCCCCTGGGGGACGACGCCGGGCAGTACATCCCCGAGGGGGCCGCGCCCCCCCCCGGCAGCCCCAGCCCCCGAGCCCGACCAGGACGCCCCCTCCCTCTCCTGTCTGCTGGCCAGCTGCTCCTTCTACGACCACATGCTTCACGTGTGGCGCTGGGACTGGACCCCGGATTCATTTTGATCACACCGGGATCTTCTGAGATGACGCCATTGAAAATCTCTCTGTTCATTTCTAAATGAACAGCTTAGATTCAACGTAAGCATGAAATATTTATTCCAAATGTACTTTCCTTGTCATGATGATGAGTCCAGCACTTTGGAATAACCTCTCACTGAATATGCAACTAGCAAAAAAATGATTTGAAGGACATTTATAATTGTTTATAATCATCATTTGTACTGTTGCAAGAGTTAGCACATCCTCTTCATCACACATCCTCTTTCAGTTAGAGCTTTTTGTATCGAGAGGGGGACACTTTTCTTAATGTCGAATAATGGGAAAAACATCTTCTTTCTCCTCGGACCTACCAGTCAAGTGACATGTAAGGTTTCCTTTTAATAAACCTCTAAAAAAAATGTTCTTCCACTCAATGTTGCACACCAAAATATAGTCTTTTGATATTTTTATTCTTTGAGACCAAGCACAGTATTTAATGGAAATGGTTGCCTTTCTATTCCTGGCTGTAAAAGAAATAAAAAGGAAGTTTATGACAAACACAAATACAAACGTGAGTACTTTTATGGAGAATGGCTAAGCTTGAACAAGAATGAACAAGAATTGAAATGAAAAGAATCCGTATCCTGACCTGTGGGACAGGTAACTCCCACGTTATACAGTCAGTGATCACAAAACATGATGGTTTTGTTTATCCTTTTTTGGTGAAAATGATCTCAAAATGTCAGTTGATGCAAAATGTCAATGCCCAGATCTGCTCTACCATTTTCTTTTGAGATTTTATTTACCATATTTTCAAATAATCCTTTCTAAGGAATGAGTGGAATTCAGTCTTGTGACATCTTCCTGCGGTCTTCAGGGGGTCAGTCATCCGGTGAGGTTCAATCCGCAACAGTTATCCACTAACGGACAAAGTTCTTAGGATACAACTTGAAGAGCTTTCCTTCCTGTGTGGCCTCAAATCCGTACTTCTCCAGCTGGTCTTTGCTGAAGGTGCCCTCCTCAAAGTCCTTCTGGATCTGTGGGGCAACCACTTCATCAAATAAACTCTGCGCTGTAACCGGGGGCTCTGTTCCTCTGGGTGAGCGGTATGACACATATGGCCTGAGTTTGAATCCCTCCAAATGGGGCACCACAAACTCGGGAATCATGGCTCCTATTGACAGAAACTTCCCGCTGGGCAGCCTCAGTCCTGCAGGCCTCGCTCCTCTGCCTTTGTTGTGAGTCCTGGAACCCCGCTTGCTGGTGAACTCTGACATCCTGTCTGCTCCTCTGACGAGACCCCTCGTAAGTGTGGACAGCACCCCCATGCTGCTATAGCGCTGTGATGTTTCATGGTACAGAAAACGGAAAAGGGGAAACAACTGTTAGCTACACATTTTTTATGACGTAAAACTGCACCTCCACAACATTTGCAGCACATTTTGACAAATTAACATGTAAATGTAAAGGAGTAGTAATTGAAGGGCCTGTAATCTATTTTCACAAGGCACACTGAATATTTTAACAGCTATTTATTTTAACCAACAAAACTAAGTTGCGTGTTGTCAAATGCTTGCTAGCATACAACTGTCAAGCTAGCAAACAACAACATTGTATATTTCGTGTGGCTGCGACTTATTAAGTCGCAAATTTTCTTGCCTTTTTATAGTAATTCAGTTGTTATCATGGAATAACAAACTATCATATTTATACACATAACGTTATAAAATCTCTTCTCACCTTGAGCACACCAGTCGTCCAACAGCCCAAGTGAAGTATCGCACCGTGTCATGAAACGCTCAGTGATTGGCCAAAAGCCACTACTACTAACCAATCAAAATTCAAGATACTGATGCGTGATTGCGGCTGCATCAAGTCAAATCAGGAAAGTTGCTTACGGCAGGGCGAGAGGTTTGGAAATAAGACCAACTTCCTTTTGGAAAATATTCTCAAAAATATTTTTTACGAGTGAAGAACAGTTATTTCAAAACAGTTTTGAATTAACATTCAACTTGACCATCGAAAGCTAAATAATTTTCGGTGCAAGGTTATAAAATACATTCTTTGTCCCATTTTTATTTGGACTGTGTGACGTTCAATGACTTAGCTCGCGGCTTTATTTTGAAAAGTTGATGGGAACTTCGACATAATTTTTGACTAAAGTGATTTGACACTGTTATTATGCGCTTAAACACAAAACTCTTAACGTGGGAAAGGTATGATGAGAACCACTGTTATTCCTTTGAATGCTGTTTCTTGAGTTGGAGTTTTTCTCTTGTATTTGCTAGCAGTTGTCATTGCAGACTTTGTCAATTTTATTGGACTTTCACAGCATTTATCCTTGTTTTGAGGCGAAATGCAGCTGAGTCGCGGTCACACTGAGGATAAAAGCATAAACAGACTTTGAACCTATTTTTCTACTATCTTTACATGCAAGTAAAACGATACATTAAACAGGACTAAACGTTATTCTTAACCCTGACAGTGTAAATGAGTTCCGGCTGGAAAAAATGAACTTTTCTCTATTAGTTCGCCTTGTTAGTATAAAAGCATCTCAGTATAAAGTGTCACACCGCTATCCAACATGTCCAGTCACTTCGCGGAAAGTTACGTTACATTAGTTAAATTACTTGAAACTGACTTTTTAGTGCTTTTTCTGCAGATCTCATCGAGTTTTACACAAACGAACAAAAAAAATTACAAAATTTGAATGAGGTTTGGTTTGCAAATAGTCCAGCGTCCGTGGTAAACACACATGAGTTCACTTGCCTTGACCTTTATCCAGATGACGAGCTTTGTACCCTTTTTTTTTTTTTTTTCCAGAGCCCATGGGGCTTGAACACTAAGTGCTGGAAGGAGTGTCGGGTTTCAAACACTGAGTGAAAAGAGCAGATGATCTTTAACCCAGATTTCTGAAAGCTCCCTGACCCTGCTCCGGTCAGCTGGGCGCTCCCAGGTGGGATCCTGGAGATTGTTGTTGTCCAGATTTGTTAATGCTTGTTCAAGATTTCTGCTTGTCTTCACAGCTTTGGAATGAATTCCCTATTGACGCCGGCTGATTGTTTTCCCTGTTGCATTTGCTGTAGTTTCTCATGGGAGTCATGGAAGACAACACTGAGGATGACAGCTGCAGTATCTACCCAGTATGTCACTATTTTATGTGTTCTGTCAGTTTTAGATGTAAAGGACAGTCTCCTTCTTTGTCCAGATCATGAGAAATAGGTTACAAATTTTATGCGATCTATTTTTTTTGCCAGATCATTAGTTGTGTTTAGGTTGAAAATGATTTTTTCATTCAGTTTTCTTTCACTTCACTGACAAAACGGTGTCCCTCGCAACTCTTTTTGCTCTAAATACTTCAGAGCCTTGTTCCGTTTAGCAGTGAGATCAAAGCAAAGATGGAGCAATTTGTGGACGAAAGCACAGAAGTCAGTTTGGTGAGCATCCAGCGTCACGTCTATATGGTTTGACAACAATCTGTGTAGTTGCTTCTATCCATAGACGCCGTTTCTACAAGAACTTTTACATTAACACAATATGGATTTGGGTTATTAAGAAAGCTCATTAGTTTTTGTTTTTTTTCTTCCAGTGGGTCTCTATTCTGGTGGGAGCTGCGACAGGAGTTTCAATCATGGGAGTTATTGTGTTCCTTCTTTACAGAAGATACAAATTGTCAAGTCAGTGGCACATACTGTGCACCCAGAAATGTTTCAAAGTGCACCTGTATCTAACTAATCTTTGGAGAGTTAAGGCAGATGAACATACAGCAAATCCTTCGATTTAAATTTAATGGCTTGTATTTACAGTATTATCATACATTTCCAGAGAAAAGGTCTGTGTTTATGCTTAAGTGACAAAATGTGTTTCACGTTAGAAGTTTTCTTTTCACTTCTATCTAAAACTGTAAGTTATACCTAGATACATTTACAGTTTTTAGGAGAGAATGAAAAAAGAAAAGCTTACAAATAAGTTCCCAAAGCATGCAGACAGGAGGCTGTTTGAATGGAGGCTGGTGGCCTTACACCGAGTGTCTGCTTATTGCAGAGGAGGAGGATGGGGGCCCTCACTATCGCTTCAGGAAGAGAGACAAGGTGATGTTCTACGGCCGGAAGATCATGAGAAAGGTTGGTGTTGCCTGAAATATTGCCACGTTTTTCCTTATAGGGCGGAAAGATCAAAGTAAAAACTTGAGGATGGCATTAAAATCGATAAGTGAAAACTACAACAAAGGGTTAAAAGTAACTAAAAGATAAACCAAAACTAGTTTTATCAAATAAAGTCATATTTCCCAGTTTCTGTCTGTTGTCTGAAGGTATTTTGGATTCACTGTTATCTGTTTTCAGATTCTGACTCTACATTGGCTTACTTTCATGTTGACTTTTCTTTCCGTTTTGTTGACTCATGATTTGTTCTCTGCACAATTTCCCTCAACTTGCGTTGAAACTTACAAAGCGGAAATTGTCCGAAGTTTTTCAGAACATATGCCACTTTTAAATCTTTTTGTAGTTTACAGAAATCCGAAATCTGAAGCAGATTAACTGTGCTGATCGGCTTAACCGATTTGTACAAAAGGTCAGGTTTCCGTGAGTTGAACTTTAGGGAAACAGAAATCAGATGGCTCTTTGATAGATTAGAACTACTTATCAGAGGCTTGTTTGATTAAATTAAATCTAAGACATTGTTCAACCTTTTTTTGGCCCTGTTGTCCATTAAGTTTCTCGCGGTATAGTTTGATTCAGTTTATTCATGTAGAGACACAAAACAAAAGTAATCTTTGACCACTATACAGATAAATGAAACACATCAAAACCATTTAAGGCTTTATTGAAATATGTGAAAACCTTGTCTCCTGCCTTCTGTTTTGCCGCTACAGGTCCAGACACTGTCCACAGCCTCCGCCGCGAACTCCAGCTCAGCCCTACGACAGAGAGTGAGGAAGAGGATCAAAGTCATGTCCATAGCTCGAAAGTGAGATCTTTTTTTATCAAGCACTTTGTGGAGACACATTTCAAGTTTTAAAAGACGATTCTTGAATCGGTAATTTCAGCAAAAGTGACGTTTACCACAAGGCCCACGCTGTCAAAGAGTTATTTGGTCTAAAAGGGAGATTAAGCTGTAACTGTGTGACTCAAGGGAGCAGAGAATATTCAAACTTTAAACCAGATCAGGTTTTGGAGCAGTGTAGTTTTTTATTTCTAATTAGATTTTTTTTCTGATTGGGTCAGGTTCCTCCAAATCCAGAAGGAGCCCCCTACTCTGCAGCCAAAGGAGCCTCCTCCCTGCCTGCTGGAGGCCGATCTGACCGAGTTTGATGTCCAGAACTCCCATCTTCCGTCGGAGGTGCTGTACATGCTGAAAAATGTCAGGTTGGTAAGAAGACACGTTTGAATCCTTATCATTCTCGTGAACAGGGAAGCATCTCTTGTTCGTCTCAGTGTCTTTAGCTTTGGTAAGCTAAACAAAGATAATGCATTCTTCCCCAGTATTCTGTTTCAAGCCATTCCTCTGAGTATTTAACGTCACGGATGGCAGGTTGTCTTGAATTATTTAACATTTATTTAACCTGATCTGCAATGAAAGTGAAACTCAACTATTATTAGATTATTTAGCATAAAACGCATAACATTTAGCATGTGTTTTTGCATTTTGTGAGTGTTGTTGGAGTTGTTTTGTTTGCTCTTTGCCTGCAGGGTCCTGGGCCACTTTGAAAAGCCCCTCTTTCTCGAGCTGTGTCGTCACATGGTGCTGATCCATCTTCACCAAGGGGAGGGACTTTTCCGGCCCGGGGACACGGATGACAGCATTTTTGTGGTTCAAGATGGCCGTCTGGAGCTGTGCATCCACGAGAGTGTAGGTCTAACGCCGTCACAGTTTCACTAAACACATGGGGACTTTTATGGCGTTTTACAGTGTTTTTTCTTATCTTTTTAAAAGTGTTCTGCTCACTTAAAGTTGTTAGAACAGAGTATATGAGAAAGCTTTGTTATAGTTTCAATTTTAGACCCAGTATTTTCTCTGCTATGCTCATGATACACAGCTTTAATTGGCTAAGTCTCCTAATGACTAGGAGTCATCCAGGTTTTTTTTAAAAAGATGCATGTTCAATTTAAATTGCATGTTCAAAATGAAGTCAAGGATGGCAGAGAAATTCCTGCAGATCAACCAGGACAAAACGAAAGTTTTAACTATTGGTCCTGAAGACAAGAGAGAGATCATTTTACCGAAAACTGAGAAATCCTGGGCTCCTTTTTTACTCTGAGCTAGAATTTTATTCCACTTGTGAGAAGTATAATAAAAACATGTCCACCCATTTCTCTCTCTTACCAGCACAGATGTGCTGAAGCTAGCTTTTATTTCTAGTAGAATGGATCATTCTGATGACCTGCTCTCTGGTCTTCTTAAAAAGAGTACTTTTAGTTTACAGGTACTCCAGAACTAACTAACTAACTGATTAGATGGCAGGAACACATTTCACCAGTTTGGAGATCTCTGCATTGGGTTTTAGTAGTTTCTAAATGTCTTTATGGTCTTTGGCCTCTTTATTTATCAACTTTGTGTCGTTCAGGCTGCTGTCTGCTGGTGATCTCATATCCCTTAAAATCTATGAACATTAGCATGTTTTGGTCTAAGTAACTTGGCCTATGGACTCCGCTTGTTCTACGATACTTTTTAAAGGGCTGACCCACACTTTTCCGTCCCTCCTCTGCTCTCAGGACGGTACGGATGCTGTGGTGAAGGATGTGCTTCCGGGGGACAGCGTTCACAGTTTGCTCAGCATGCTGGACTTCATCACCGTACGGCCGCAGTCAAATCTTCTTTGTTTAAGTCGACAGCTCGGTTTTTCCTCCACCACACACGCTTTTTCTCTCCGTTTCAGGGCCACCCAGCTCCTTACAAGACGGTCTCTGCCCGGGCGGCGGTCACCTCCACCGTCCTGCGTCTCCCAGCCGCGGCCTTTCTGTCGGTTTTCGACAAATATCCAGAGACCCTAGTTCGCGTCACCCAGGTAACGCTCGGCTTGGGTGCCATCTTAAATCCTTAAAACACATCGGCAAGCAAACAGAACCCAGAGTTGCGGGGAGCCATGTTAAAATGACATCGATATCTCCACGTTTCTTTGCCACTCTGTAGATCATAATGGTGCGTCTCCAGAGGGTGACTTTCCTTGCCTTACACAACTACCTCGGCCTCACCACTGAGCTCTTCAACCCGGTACTTTCTGCTTTTTTGCTCACACAGTATGACGTTTATGGATCGAGCATGTGTTCAACCCTTTTTAAGACCAATCCAATAAAAATAGGGAGAATTTTTGCTATTGTCTGAAGTTTTTATTTGACCTTTCACAAAATATATGAGAAAAAACAGAAATTATTTTTGAATATTCGTCATTTATTACCCTCTGCTAGGTCAAAATGATTGTGCATAGTCTTCTGCCCACTGTTATCAGGTATACCTGATTGTGTACAACAAGGTTTTGAACAAAGTTTTTACCATCAAATGATGCAAAAGGTCTCAGATGCAAAATTTTTCTGAAATCGTATGTATCAAATATGATACATATGGCATTATAGGGTTAAGCTCGACAATGAATGTTAAATTTTATTTCAATCCAAGCTAACATGTAGTGAGAGATCTGTGACAAGTTGTGTTGAAGTCCATTCAACTTAACCAATCCCTTTTGTGTGTGTGTGTGTGTGTGTGTCTTACAGGAGAGTCAGGCCATCTCCTTGGTGTCCGTGGCCAACGTCGTGGGTGAGGCTCATCCACACAAAGGCTTCCGCAGGCAGATGTCCCACTCCGACGAAACCGGCTCGGAAAAGTCCGACGCAGGTGCGACCCCTGTAGCCACATCGCACACATCCACCCTGTCGTCTCGTTTGCGGTAATGCTGATTTGAAGTCGTGTTTTTGTTAAATGTCGGCAGAAAAGTCCACCTCTTCTGAAACGTCCACACCAAAAAGCAAGAGATCGGCTTCCCTCTGCAACCCAGCTACATTTACAGGTACTGATCCAGGGCAGAATGGTGGATGTTTATATGCACACATGCACTGACAGTCTCCTTTCATGTGTGTGTGTCTGTGTTTACCAGGTGAAATGTCAGGTGACCTCAACAGAATGTACGAGCGGGCCCAGTCTGCCAAAGAGGAGGGGATGCCTCAAAGTTCTGTGAAGGTCTTTGACTCTGACTTGATGTAGCAAAGAGCATTTATGAGTTATTACCGTGCGCGTGCAGATTCTGAGTGACCCTAAACCTGTGTTCTCCTGCCCGTCCTTCTCCCTGCAGTCTATTCTCAAGAAGAGCGTGACAATGCAGTACACCCCATCTGCCGTCTACCATTACAGCGACGACGGGGGAGGAAGCGTCCACCATAACAAAGTCAATGCTATTTTCCAGGCAGCTAAAAAGGATCTGCTGCAGATCATCCAACTGCAGGTTGTTTATGGATTAAATGATTCCCCTTTCTTACTGAATAATTCCATCCGCATCAAACATCTACTTCATCCAAAGGAGGAGTTGATTTAGCAAAAGGTTTCACCATTCATTGATACATAAAAATCATCTAATAAACTGTGAATTACAGTCAAAATACTAGTAAACTGTATATATTTGGTATAGAATTAAGAACCTCGAGTTATTTGAGATAGAAAAAAAATATTTATCTATCTATCTATCTATTTGTTTGTGATTTGGATTGTGAATTCTTGTATGTTACTGAAGTTGTAGTTGGAATTACGTGGCCGTTATAGTAAGATGTACCTGAATCCATCTGTTTGTCTCTTTAATTTCCCTCTGGATGTCTCCAGGACCCCAGTCTGCTGGAGGGGAGGGTGACACTCCGCCAGGTCAAAGCTGGCTCAGTCGTAGCCCACCAAGGAGACCAGGTGAGCCTGATGTGGCCAAACCAAGATCTGTTTTTTTTTATGTAACGTAGTTCAACTAATGTCCCAATGTTCACACTGTTTATGGTGTAAGCGCGTGTTACACCATGCACCATTTCGACACAAAGACAGATAAAACAGGCCTACATTCTGAGCTTCCATAATGCTGTCTGTGTTCAAAAATCTGCAGATAACTTTCCGTTTTATATAAGGGAAAAATGCAAAACGTACAGAAAAACAAACATGTTTTGTCGCACTGGTGAAATACATGACATTTTTGTAGAACAACCATCAAGTCTGAGCCAAACCAGTAAAAAAATCAACTTGAAAAACCAGCACCGGTGTTCCACTCACTTCAGATCTAATCCTCCCGCTCCTGTCCCCTACAGGATGTGAGCGTGGCGTTTGTAATATCAGGACTGCTCCATGTCAGCCAGCGAATGATCGACCGCGAGGAGGAGAGCCTGCTTTTCGCCACCCACCCCGGGGAGATGGTGGGTCACCTGGCTGTTCTCACGGGGGAGCCCCTCATCTTCACCGTGCGAGCCCACCGGGACTGCACCTTCCTCTCCATATCCAAGGCCCACTTCTACGAGTAGGGCCAACATCGCACGCAAACACTTAAGTCTCGGTCTGGGTCGCTTTTTTTTTCCCCCTCTCATCTGCCCCCTATTCATTGTAAACCCGCCTGTGCTCACATATGCAGAATAATGCGGGAGGAGCCGAGGGTGGTGCTGAACGTGGCTCACACCGTGGTGAGGAGGGTGTCGCCGTTCGTCAGGCAGATCGATTTTGCCCTAGACTGGATGGCAGTGGAGGCCGGCCGTGCCGTCTACAGGCATGTACACTCTGGGATTTTCAATTGTTTATTCTAGTTTGACTACTCAATTTTATTTTTATAGCGCCAAATCACAATATCAGTTATCTCATCGCGCTTTCCAAACAGAGCAGGTCAGATCCTACTCTGAAGTTAACTACAGAAACCCAACAATTCCCACCAAGAGCAAGCACTAGGCGACACAGGCAAGGAAAAACTTCCTTTTAACAGGCAGAAACCTGGAGCAGAACCATGGCTCAGGGTGGGCGGCCATCTGCCTCAGCTGGTTGGGGATGAAAGACATAGAAGGCAAGAGAGAGAAAGAGAGGCAGCCTACACAGTAACACGTAGACTGGATGAAAAATGGATATTGACAGTAATGATAATGATTGCAGTAATAATAGTAGTAAGACTATGAACAGTGGTTGTAAATGTGGCAGAGTAGGAACCCGGGGACAGCAGGAGACTCCCAATCACAGATCCAGACCCCACAACTCCAGAGGCAGGAACATCTGCAGGAAGTGATAGAGAGATAGAGGAGAGAGGAGAGGGACGAGAAAGCACAGGACTACGGGAAAAGGAAAAAAGTCCAATTAGTAACATGCGTTAATGGAATGAGGTTGCACTGAGAGTAAGAAAGAGAAAGGACAGGGTGTATCATGGGAAATCCCCCGGCAGTCTAGGCCTATAGCAGCATAACTAAGGGTTGACTTACCCTAACTATAAGCTCTATCATAAAGGAAAGTCTTAAATATAGAGACGGGTTCTGCCTCCCAGACCCAAACTGGAACCTGGAGAGGACTCTGATAGCTGAACGCTCTGGCTCCCATTCTACTACTACATTTATTAAGAGAGTATATCAGCCTCTGTTTTTCCTCTGACTCTGAATCTGCTTTCAGACAAGGGGACAAACCAGACAGCACCTACATCGTCCTCAGCGGCCGACTGCGCTCCGTCATAGCTAAGGACAACGGGAAGAAAGAGCTGGCCGGGGAGTATGGCCGCGGGGATCTGATCGGCGTGGTGAGCCCCTCATAAGTTTTAGCGCGCGCCCTGAAAATGTCCAGCAGCTTAGAGGCTCCGCCCTCACGCCTCCCGTCGGTGGGCCCTCAGGTGGAGGCCCTGACGCACCTGGACCGAGCCACCACCATCCACGCGGTCAGGGACTCGGAGCTGGCCAAGCTGCCCGAGGGAGCTCTGAACTCCATCAAGAGGAGGTATCCTCAGGTCGTCACCAGGCTGATCCACGTGCTGGGACAGAAGATTCTGGGCAAAATGCAGCAGGTCAACGGACCCCTGGCAGGTAGTGGCTCCCTGTTTGAATGTTTCGGATCCAGTACCATGTAGAAACCCGGTTAACCTCTGAATAACTTAACGGTCTGCTTCGTTATTTTTTTAGCTATCATGTACTATTCCTTAACTTCCTGAGAGCCTGCGTCCTCATATGAGGACATTGCATTTCTTTTTAAATTGGACTGTCACATTTAATTAGATATATAAACAAAAAAAATGTAAATATAAAGATAAACCCCCTGAACCTATATGAAGAAAACTACCTGTACTATGACAAAGTCTAATTTTTAAACATATTAGGTCCTACTAATGCCAGATATCTTGTAATCTTCTGTAAAGGTTGTATTTAATGTTCTTTAGCAACCTATGATTCAAAATTGTAATTTTTTCACTCGACCTTCTGATACGTCTGTGCTCTCGGTCTAAGATAAACCATAACTGAAATAAATCCGTCCCGCAGGCCGTACTCTCCAGACACCCATGAGTAAGTGGGACACAGGGAATCCAGATTCCAATCTGTCCACGGTGGCCATACTGCCTGTGTCAGAGGAGGTGCCCCTCACAGCCTTCACTCTGGAGCTACAACACGCACTGAGTGGCATCGGTATGGTCTCACACACACACACACACACACACACACACACACACACACACACACACACACACACACACACACACACACACACCTATCGGTTGGAAGGCTCGCACCCGTGGGGACCACAGTTTGGTCCCTACGGGGAAAAATGGACCCCACGAGGTGAGTGAAAAATCAGGTTGTGGTTCCCACAATGTAGCAATAACGAGAACACACACACACACACACACACACACACACACACACACTTAATTCTGTAAATGTATTGGAGTAGCTACATCTCAGTCTTTGTGATTGTAACATTTGTAACTATGAACTGAGGGAATATTAAAGTAAATACACTTATGGAAGAAAGTTAAACTGAAGAACCAAAGCGTCCTTTTTAGCCTCCAAACATTGTGACATGCACAATTACATTGTCAGGGGAGATTTTATTCGGTAAACAGTTTCTCTCTTTTTATCTTTTGGTGATTTTTCCCAAAGGCCCTGCTCTCCTCCTGACCAGCGACAACATCAAACAGAGACTGGGCTCGGCCGCCCTGGACAGGTAGGCCGTTGGTGATTAAACAGGGGATGGTTCAGTAACACGAGGGCTTATTCAGTTGTAGATTTATACAGAGAGGAACAACTACAAACCAGAGAGAGAAAACACTAGTCTTAGTAAATCTTATTTTTTCACATATGATATAGAAAAATGTGTTGATGGCATAATGCTTCCTGGTCATAAAACGATATGTTTGCGCTTTCTCTCTGACAGTATCCATGAATACCGGCTGTCCAGCTGGCTCGGCCAGCAGGAGGACATCCACCGCATCGTCCTGTACCAGTCGGACTCCGGGCTGACGCCGTGGACGCAGCGCTGCATCCGCCAGGCCGACTGCATCATCATCGTGGGACTGGGCGAGCAGGAGCCCACGGTGGGCGAGGTCAGTGCCACTTTACCCGCTCAGCCCCTCTGACCGGCGCCCGAGAACCGAACCGAACCCCTTCTGACCGAACGACCGACACACTTTTAGCATTTACAGTGTGGGAAATAAGTATTTGACCCCTTGCTGATTTTGCAGGTATGCCCACTTACAAAGAATGCAACAATCTATAACTTTAATCATATGTACATTCTAACAGTGAAAGACAGAATCCCCAAGAAAATTCCAGAAAATTACATCATATGAATTTATAAAAATTGATAACCATCTATTGAGGAAAAATAAGCATTCTTTGTAAGTGGGCAAACCTGCAAAATCAGCAAGGGGTCAAATACTTATTTCACACTGTATGTTTAAAAGTCTGCCTTATCATCCTTTCTGTTTCTGGTCGGATTGTCTAATAACCTAACCGTGGTTGTTTCTTTAATCACATTTATCAGAGCCTGTTTGGAATCCATTTGGGACCCCTCCATAGAATCCAAGAACTCTGTCATGGGGTGAGATAAAGCGCTCCAGCCCTGTTTTTCTGTTTGTGGCTGCAGCTGGAGCGGATGCTGGAGAGCAGCTCGGTGCGGGCCCAGAAGCAGCTGGTGCTGCTGCACAGGGAGGACGGCCCCCCCCCCCCAGCGGCACGGCCGAGTGGCTCAACATGCGGAGCTGGATCTCCAGACACCACCACCTGTCCTGCCCCCGCAGGGTGTTCTCCAAGAGGAGCCTGCCCAAGCTGGTACCAGCACTCTGTTGATCCTTCTAACGGGGCGCCGACCCGGTAGGCAAAAAGCTTTGTTTACCTGATGTGTTGTCTGTACTCTGCGTCGTTTTTCAGAGGGAGCTGTACCAGCGCGTGTTCGAGAAATGTCCCGACCGGTTCTCCGACTTCTCCCGCCTGGCCCGGATCCTGACCGGGAACAGCATCGCCCTGGTGCTGGGCGGAGGGGGCGCCAGGTATTCCGACACCCTCGGCAGGCGGAGGCTCCGTGTTTCTAAGTGAATCGTAAAGAAGGGAATATAGTCATTTAAGTTTTGGGCGGCGAGGTGGTGTGGTGGTTAGCACTGTCGCCTCACAGCCAGAAGGTTCTGACTTCCTGGTTTCGAGTCCCCGGGGTAACCGGGACCTTTCTGGGTGGAGCCTGCATGTTCTCCTGTGTCTGGGGGTTCTCTCCGGGTTCTCCGGCTTCCTCCCACCGTCCAAAAACCTGCATGTTAGCTTGATTGTACTTTCAGAATTGCCCTTAGGAGTGAGTGTGAGTGTGCGTGGTTATTGGTCCTTGTGTGTCTCTGTGTGACCCTGCGATGGACTGGCGGATTGTCCAGGTTGTACTTCGCCTCTCGCCCATTGGCTACTGGGATAGGCTCCAGAACTCCCCGCGACCCCATTAGGGAATAAGCGGTAACGATGATGGATGGATGGATGGATTTCAGTTTTAGCTGTCTATGTGTCTTTGTTTTCGTGAGTGACGCACCGTGGTCATTTATTTGATTTGTAATCCGCGCATCTCTTTTCCTTACTGTCTTGACTTGCCCTGGAGCTCCAGAAAGGTAGGGGCTGTCTCCTTTGAGCTATGGCCGAAGCAAGGGGGGGGGGCTCCTGACCATAGACAGTGGACAGTTTATGTCAGAGTGGACTTGTTCTTCCTGGCTTGACCACCACCAACACGCTACCAGCTCAACTGAAGTCTGTCTTCAGTAACTTTTCTTCCGTAAATGTATTTTTGCGGAACTCTGCAGCTGCTGCCATTACAAAAACAGATTTCACAAGTTATTACGTCTGTGGTCAGGCACACACACCGATGACAAAACAGAATATACAAGCCAAAATAAAGCTGTCAACAGTCCTGATACAGGAAATACTATAGCATATCTTCTAAAATGCTAACCAGTTATATTATTTGATGACTGTGTGCTTGCATTGCCCCACGCAGGCCATGTTTAGCACTGCCTGTGGATGGGAGCCTGGGGGACTTGCTTGGCTTCATATTTGAGCTGTTTCTGAAACAGCTAGTCAGAAGCGAATGACTCTGATTGCAGAGGCTGCTCTCAGGTGGGCATCCTGCGGGCGCTGAACGAGGCGGGGATCCCCATCGACATGGTCGGCGGGACCTCCATCGGCGCCTTCATGGGAGCGCTGTACGCCGACGAGAAGAGCAACAGCCGGATGAGGGTCCGGGCTCGGGAATGGGCCATGGTGAGCCGATATCACCATGACAACAGTCATTCGTCCCATTGTTTTTGACCCGTCCTGTCATTTTTTTTATGGAGAGACTTATCTTTGCTCCTTCCTCTTTTCCAGGAAATGACTTCTCCCTTTAAGAAAATCTTGGATCTGACCTACCCCGTCACCTCCATGTTTTCTGGAGCTTCTTTCAACTCCGGAATCAGCTCGATCTTCCAGGACCAACAGATAGAGGTGAAGTTCCCGAATGCGATTGCTCTTAAAATACCCAAAAAATACCCAAAGAAAGAGGCAGATGAGGCTGTTAACACTTAGGATTTTGGAGAAAGGTGTTGCTACGAGCCACTTAACAGGTTCAGCTGTGGCTTACGCATTTATTATCGCAGACCTTTGGGAACTAATTTAGTATTACTAATGTTTTTAAACTGTTTTTGTCACCTCTCCCCTGACAGGACCTGTGGTTACCGTACTTCGCCATCACAACAGACATCACAGCTTCCTCTATGAGAGTTCACACATACGGTGTGTTACTTTTAACTTCTTCTTTTTTAGGAAAAAACAAAACACCCTTTTTTTCCTTGAATAAATAGGAGCTGGAAGCTTGAAAATATTGGTGAAACTGTAACTGAGCACCCGTCTCTCCTCTTCAGGTTCATTGTGGCGCTATGTGCGAGCCAGTATGTCCCTGTCCGGTTACCTGCCGCCTCTTTGCGATCCCAAAGATGGACACCTGCTCATGGATGGAGGGTACATCAACAACCTTCCAGGTGAGAGAGACGGAGGTTTGGTTAAAACAAGACTCTGTCGAGAGGCAGTGGAAGACAAAATGCAGTGTGGGGTTGAGTAAAGATAAGGGCTCACACCTGTGTTGTGTGTGTCACTCTTCTGCCTGGTGTCATATGCATGAAAAACAGCTGAAAAAATGTATACAGTAGAACCTCTACTTACGATTGCCTAAACACACGAATTTTCCAACATCCGAAGTGAAATTCCATCCAATATTCGACTTGACACCCAAAGTAAATTTCCAACATATGTCGAAGTCATAGGAACAATTCCATAAAATATAAAGATTAAATGAAAATAAATAAGCTAAGTTAGTTTAAACTTCACATAGTTAAAGTTAGAGTAAGTTACCTGTCACCACTTCTACCTCCAAACCGACCATCTCCTCCATACGCTAGTCTCTAAGGTAAAAACCCTTTTTATTCATTATTCCTTTATAATTTTTTTTCATTTACTTCTGTCTTATATAATGCATTTATTTTATTGCTATGTGTGATTATCTGCAGTATTTATTAAGGAGTTATCGTAGGTTTTTGGGCTGTGGAACGAATTATAGGAATTACAGTGTATTCTTATGGGAATATTTGAACCAACATACAAATATTTTAACATACGAATTAAGTCCCGGAAACGAATTCAATTTGTATGTAAAGGCTCTACTGTAATTAGATTTTCCACCCAGAAAAAATACTTTTAACCTGAAGCATCATCCTCATGCAGTCATCTATGAATATGCTCCTAAATGAGCTCCATTCATGTCTCCTTCAGGAAGACGTGCTCTCCTCGTCCTGTCACACATTTTACCACCTCATTCTGATAAACAGACGGAGGGATGTGGTCAAGATGACTGGTTTACTGTTACAGTAGCTTCTATGGGACTGCTGGGAGCTTTAGAGTCTTAGTCAACAACATGACATCCACCTGTCCCTAATGTGTTCCCTCAAGGTTCAGTACGGGGAACAGTTTTCTTTTTGCCAGACATGCTCCCCTCAGGGAGGATTACTGTTTGTCGGGATAATCGTCCTAAATGACGTCCTTCCTGTGGAGCCCTTTGTGGCCGCGTTCTGAGAAAACTGCTGCGTAAACACATTTTAATGACTCACTGAGATCCAGAAAAGGGTCCCCGGGTTTTAGCTGCTTCCCTCCACTCCCCGCACACGAGCAGATCGCGTTCAGCCACCCTCCAGCATCAGCCGCCACAGGGTGCTGTCGCACGCCAGAGAGAAATGCGGGAATGGAATTTGACTCTTTCAAGACGTGCTTGTTTGTACTCGTAGTGTCTCTCTCGGGCGAATGCCCAGAACACTAAACTGTTTACTTTCTCTTAATGGTTTGACTAAACTGACATTGAAACTGGTTTCATATGTCATGCGTACTTATGAATGCTGCTATTCCTCAACAGCAAAATGCACCAAATTGCTTCAAAATCTTCCTGTTCCTTACCGTTTTCTACAGATATACACAGAGGTAGTGTTAATGGTCCTGTTACAGAGATTAAAACTTTATGAGCACCGTAACAGGATAAAAGTGGGGATAACCTTTGTTGACATGTCACCACTGAATGAAAACGGTTTTTGTTTTCCCAGTGGAGGCTCGGCCCTCCAAATATGGGCTCCTCCCTCACCAGAAGGGGGCAGTGCTGTTTAGTCCACTGCTTCAGATTGCTGTCCAAAACATGTAGTCCAGAGTAAAAACAACCGAAATCCCCAGACCCACAATTATGGATAATGAAGTATAAATTAAAGTCGTAATGAATTCGTCCTCGTCACATAATCCAAATGTCAAGTAATTTAAAATGTTCCTGTTCAGCAATAACCCGATTTTTTTAAGGCAAAATCTGTCAGGTTAATATTTTTTTGCCAATTTGGTGAAATTCTGTTACATTTTGGTAGAATTAAGCAGTAAATATCATATTTTTTCTTATAAATAAACCCAATTTTTTATTCATCCTAAAGGAAAAGCGCTCCGAAGCTGAATAATTGTTTGACAGAATCTGAGTCACCTGCAAATCTCATCAGAATCTGAAACATTATAACCTTGTTGAACTTTGTGGGACCGACCTGATCACAAAGATAGAACAATGACCTACTTTTTTGTGACTCTGGTGTCCAGCTGACGTGGCTCGCTCCATGGGTGCCAAAGTCGTGATCGCCATCGACGTGGGAAGCCGGAACGAGACCAGCCTGACCAACTACGGCGACTACCTGAGCGGCTGGTGGCTGCTGTGGAAGCGGCTGAATCCCCTGGCCGAGAAGGTCAAGGTACGTTGGGCCTGTAACCTACCGCTCATTAAACCGGCTGCGAATTGGCAGTCGTCGTTTTTTAAGTGCGTTTTTTCCCCTACCCCTAAAGGTCCTAAACATGGCGGAGATCCAAACCCGGCTGGCCTACGTGTGCTGCGTCCGGCAGCTGGAGCTGGTCAGAGACTGCGAGTACTGCGAATACATCCGGCCGCCCATCGACCGCTACGGCACCCTGGACTTCGGCAAGTTTGACGAGATCGCTGTGAGCCTCCCCCACCTTATCTTCCCTACTCTACCCCCCTTATCTACCCCACTGCGCCGGGTCTCACGCCGGGCCCCTGTCTGTTCTGGCAGGAGGTGGGCTACCAGCACGGGAAGACCCTGTTTGACGTATGGCACCGCAGCGGGGTGGTGGACAGCATGATGAAGGACCGGCACCAGGAAGAGTTCCACAGGACAAAGGCCGGCGGTCACGTGAGTGCCCCCTGACCCCAGGACGGCCGGGGTTTCGTTTTGTCCCGTTGGACCGCTTCATTCCGCGCTTCTTTAACTCATTGACTGGCAGCCATTTTCAGAACAGAGAGTCCCATACTGCCAAAGTTTTTTGAGCATTTTGACTGATTTTTCAAGAGCCACAGAATAGTTTGTGCTATGACTATGTAAACACCGAACACACCAAAAGAAAGAGTAGACTCTCTTCTTTCATTAGGAAAAAAAAATTGTTTCTACCTTATTCCGTTCTTCCTCGACGTGCGTCTCACCGGCGCCATTTTTCGCATGAAACCATTGCGTTTTTTTTTATTTGCCTACAGTCTATGCTCATCTCACATCAAAAGTGGCACTGCCCCCTAGAGGGTCA
This sequence comes from Menidia beryllina, assembly GCA_013363375.1. Taxonomy (NCBI): domain Eukaryota; kingdom Metazoa; phylum Chordata; class Actinopteri; order Atheriniformes; family Atherinopsidae; genus Menidia; species Menidia beryllina. The sequence continues at coordinate 1,076,518 of JABUIW010000034.1, read as the reverse complement.
ATTTGTTACTACATACTCTGTCTAGAAGCCGATATTTACGGACAATCTTCAGCAGATCGTCCCCACTCGCGTTGAAAAACATAAAAGACGTCTATAGACGTCTTTGGCAGCGAACGGTTGTATTTGAATTGACGTCTATAGACGTCTTTGGCAGCCAATGAGTTAAATGCAGCCACCCTTTTTCGCCGTTCTGGTGGACTCTGCGTGTCTTTCAGGTGGTCACATGTCCAAACGCCTCCTTCACTGACCTGGCAGAGATCGTGTCAAGAATTGAGCCCGTGAAGAACGCCATCATAGAGGGTCAGTCAGTGAAGGGATAAATGTGAAATCTGTCCGGGAAGGCTTTTTTTACCTGGTCTGTGCTTAAATGTGATCGTTTCCATGGGGACGATCGGCTTTCGTCCTCTCTTCTAACACTGTTTGGGATCATTCTGTCGTGTGCATCCAGAGGAGCCGTCCGATGACTACCAGACAGACTACGACGAAGAGGCTGTGGAGAGCGCGCTGTCCGACCTGGAGGCCTTCACCCCCGGTAGCGAGCACACGGAGGGAGAGGAGACGGCAGACACAGGCGAAACGGTGCGTTAGACATGACTTTCCAACGATTAGCGCACGATCGATTCTTAAAACCGAGCGTTACAAAATGGGCAAAACATCCCTCAGTCAAATGTGATCTTTATACCCGTCAAACAGGACGAGGAAGTTCCAGTTCGACGTCGACCAAAGGCTGCTTCATAGATCATCCGGGATGGCCGCTCGTCTGAGGGTCAGCACAGCAGAACACCGGTCAAACAGAACATTTTTTTGGGAGACTCGGACTTTGGAGCTCGTGTTTCCTCCATGTATTCTCCTCTAACCGAGCCGTCCTGTGGAGGTGAAGACATCTGTCAAACACATAACCATAAAACCCTGCAGCTTTTTTTTTTTTCTCCCCCATTTGCCTTTGTCGGACATCTTTAATTTCACACTTAACCGTCCCTCAGTGTGACGATCTGGACTGTGTGAGGTCCATACATCTCTTTGGGAAGTCAGGGGACCAGCAGACAATATCACATGTTTTAAATCACTTGCAACACTTTGCACAGCAGCTCTGTGCGGGTTTAGTTGCTGCAACATTCATTTCCGATGCATACGGTTATAGCTTGAATTTCAAAATACGTGCATTTAAGTTTAAACGGAAGTTACATTTAATGTGCTAATGGCACTTTAATCACAGTGTTATCCTCATTTCTGTCCTGCGACGAAGGGATTTCTCCTCTCTCAGCAGGCTCGGCAGCACGCGGAACGCAAAAAAGAAGAACACTTGCTATGCTAATTTAATGTGACCGGTCGTTAGATTTGAGCTGTTTAGGTTACAGTTAGATTACTTGAGATGCATGTGTTAACAGCACAAATTTTGCAAGCAAAATATCTTGTAAAAGATGTCAGGAATGTGGTGACGATCTGAATCCATCCATCTTAATTTCTCCTCTGTGTTCAGCACCATACGGAGAGAGCTGAATCCGTTTATTTTTCCTACCTCCCATTTTTCTGTGTGGCATTAGTTTAGATAGTGAGTTAAGGTGGAACAGCCAGCGTAGTGTTACTGAAACAAACTCCAGATTGTCACCCAAATTTGTCATGAACAATTTTAAGAGTGAAAGTGCCGCTCTAAACCATTAGCATCCATCCATAATCGTAACCACTGATTCCCTAATGGGATACCCCCCAGTAGTCAATGAGCGAGTCTATCACAGGAGCACACATGGTTACCTAACATGCAGGTATTTGGATGATGGGAGGAAGCCGGAGAACCCGGAGAGAACCCACAGACACAGGGAGAACATGCAAACTGCACCCAGAAAGGTCCTGTTTCCCCGGGGGAATCCAACCCAAAACCCTCTGGCTGTGAGGCCATGGTGCTGACCACCACACCACCGTGCCTCCCTCCTATTGTCCCATAAAACGAAAACAAAAAAGCTACAATACAACTTTCTATCTCTTATGGATGTCTTTTTTCTTTCCTAATCAGTGTGATGCAGTAGTTTTCATTCACTGCTAAATTAAAGATCAATAAAGGCTTTAGTGTTCGATACCAGTATTAATGCTAACGGGGATGATAATCCAGACTCTGTTCAAATGTTGTCTTTAAAAACTGAAATAGTTTTTGCTTTGACTTATCACATGGGTGAATCCCCTAATAGAAAATGCTTAAGCCATTTACAGTGTTTGACGATGAATGTGCGAGTAGTGGTAACACACCCAATTCAGCGTATTTAGATTTGTCTTATAACAAGTGTGGTTATGAAATGCTGCTCTGCTAAAAGCCAGAAGATTTAAAAAATTTGATGAAACTGTGTTATCACGTTTAATATAAAAACATCTGTTGATTATTCTAAAATCACAATGTCTGTGGGTCCTTTCTTTAAAATCCTTAACTCTACACAAGGTGTTCACTGTATGGAACCCTTTGGTTATTATGAAAAGGTCGCGAAAAAATCGGTCACACAGTCAAGTTCATTCCAAATCAAATTTTTGCAAGAGGGATTTTTGATTAAACTGACATCCTGTCTACTCTATATATACATATTTTTTTGTTTTGGGGATGAGTTTCATTTGAAACTCAAACTGTTTCACATATTTAGGAAATAATTGATTCCTATAATTATCCACCAGAAATACCAGAAATTGAAACGAAACACTTTATTATATATTATCTATATATAACTCCAGAAGACACAGACGGAAGCCTCAAGAATTGCCTGGATCAATGACAACTTGATAAACAGAATCACAGTTTGTGAGACTGAAGGACTTTGCGTCTAACCAGGTAGTTTTCGCTGCACCGGAGCACCACAGGGCACTGTACTCTCACCCCTCCTATTCACTATGTACGCTTCAGACCTCCAACACAAGTGGGACTTATAACACAAGCGCCTGTCTCGGATCAGAACCTTTAGATAAACTCCATTTTAAGGGAAAATGAACATCCAAGGTAACGTTTGTCGTGCCGAAGCAACTGTTGGCATTTGTTTGCAGGCTGCTGAACCTCAATCTGCTGATTTTCCCAGATGAGGATGTGGTTGACTGTTACACAGCAGGAAAGACCTTTGGTTTATTGGCTCAGTCAACTTCAGTCTTCAAATCCAAATAGAATAGATCCACTGATCAGATCTGTGCAGTAAAATGCAACTTTTCAAATTGATCAAAGTACCTTCATTGAATGTTTTGTGACTTTCTGTAGTCATGCAGCATTAAAAAAATATATCTATTCTGCATCTTTTCTGTCAAATTTCAGCAAAATTACCCAATACATTAATGATTTTGTGCCAGCTCAGGCAGAATCAATAGTCTGTGACACTTTACCCTACTTTGGGGTCTGAAAACAAAACGGGAACAGAAAAGCTGAGCACGACTTATCTGAACCAGCCAGACACAGATAGTGAACCCATGTGTAGAGTACACACACATTTATATATGCTTAAAGAATTGGGGTTTTCAGTCTCTAAAATTAAAAAGAAAATAAACAAAGAATATAAAAAACCAGATGGAGTTATTTGACAAATAGAAAATGAACAGAAAAGAAGGGAAACGGCGTGTGGAAAGCTGTTCTCATTCCAAATTTAGGATCCAAAAGAATCCGTCTTTAAAATTCTTGGGTTCACCATCTGTGTTACTGTGAGCACGGGGGGGGCTCTCCTGCCATCAAAACATGAGTCAGACTTGCTCGGCCTCACAACCACATCATCTTTTTTAACATGGGCCCTGTGTCATTTTAGCTCTGTGGTAGCTCTGTTCGCTTTTTCTCAGGGCTGTGACTCTTAACACATCTCACAGTCATACAAGAAGTGTTTTAATAAGAAGAATGCAGAGGAAGTGTTACATCAGATTACAGTCCTGATCTCCTAAATTAAACCAGTTGAGATTCTATTTCAGAGGGACGCCTCTTAACCCTCTCAGCCCCCCCCCCCCAGACAGAGGGGGGAACTTTCCATTTAACTGGATATAACGTCAGGCCTGTTACTAAAATAAAGATAATTTGATTTCCACAGAAAAGGTCAGAATCCCAGTTAAAGGCTCACCAAAAGACGGTTAAGAGGATGAAAGGTCGAAGGCACTTTTTTCACGTTTCAGTCCATTTTCAATGGGGGAGTTAAATGATAGAATTGAAAAATGTTCAGAGACTGTGCTTTATATGGTGATTTTCTGTACTTACTTTGAATCAACGGCAGCCACTGATGCTGTCAGCTCTGACCAATCTTTACAACTGTTAACCTCTGGAGGTTGTAAATAACATACGGAAGGACTTAAACGCTTTAAAAGAAGCTTTTTCTTTTTATGAGGGCTATTTCTTTCACAACATACCAATAAAAAATCTACATCTACTCTTCATCCATTGAATATGTTGTAAAAATAAAATCAAGCAAAACTAACGAGGTCATGCAGCTGCTGCTTTGCCTGTCATGGTTCTGAAAAATGATTCAAGACTTTTCTAACCAAAGCGTGTGTTGTCAGAATAAAAACATTCACCTTGTAATCATCCATCCACCCCTCCCTCTCTCCTTCCCTCCCTCCCCCATCCATCCATCCATCCAAACATAAATATATACCTTATCCATTCATCCATCCATCCATTCCCATCCATCCATTACCCATCCATCCATCCACCCATTATCCATCCATCCATCCATCATCCATCCATCCATCCATCCATTACCCATCCATCCATTACCCATCCA
>JABUIW010000034.1:1033222-1062035 GCA_013363375.1 Menidia beryllina | reverse complement strand
TTCAACTTCACGTCCCTCCTCCCCTCCTTGGCCTCCATGAACGTCCCCAAGTCGCTGCTCATCTGCGGCATCGTCATCACCTGCGTGTCCTTCCTGGGCTTCTTTGGCGCCCTGAAAGAGAACCGCTGCCTCCTCATGACGGTAACGCGTTTTTTTTTTTTTTTGTTCTTGAAATCTTCCAGTCCTTTCACACGTTTTAATGGATATAAAAGCGCATTGCAAAAGGTCTTGTGTAGTAAAAATATTACACATTCTTCAAAAACAACTATTATTAATGTGCCGTAGGTCCTTTGCAAATATTTTTCTAACATTTTAAACAATCTTTAATTGGAAATATCTTGTGCAATGGAACCTTAATGACCAAGAGGCCCTGGAAGAGGAGATCTTGAATCTCGTTGGAGCCTTTGAGGATTTAAAGGAAGAAATGAAGCAACAATAAAGAATAATCAAACAAATTAACATTTGTCACTCATCAAAACATCACCAGTTTCACAAAGCTGTAATACTTCTTTTGATTATGTCAAATGGTGGAAATGACATAGATTAAACTGAACTATTTGATTAGCTTAAGTATTCTAAAATAACCATTTGGATGTAGTCTGGTTTGGATGTAGTCTGGGGCTTACAGCATATTTTGGCGTGTTTGGAGTTAAAACACGTCATTCTGCCTGATATTAACACTATTTAACAAACATATTAGAATGAATAAAGTATATGAAATGAATGAAAATACTAGTGCTGCTACTAGCACATTCCGATGCCTATTATATAAATGTTTTGATAATTCTTTCGATTAATCCCATTATTATGCACATGATTTGATACATTTTATAGTAGTGTACATAACATTTTGAAGTACCGTTTTATGGGAAAAGACCAATAACACTATGATACATGTTCATTTATTTCCAATAAATATATACTTATAATATACTTATATTAATATACTATCTACATATTAAGATAGCAAAACAGCAGAGATCTAGCAAAGTACCGACCCGACCAAAGCATCCAAACTCTTCAAGCTTCTTTCCTCTTCTTTCAGTAGCCGAGCTCTAAAATTGGCGAATTCTGCTGAAAGATGACGGGAAATGACCCTTCCCCTCTAAAAATGTCATGTTTATCGAGCAATTTCTCTGTTCCCAGAATTCAGCCGCTGAATTCGGTTGTATTTTTAGTATTAGGAAGCAGACATAAATGGCTGTGCGGGGATCGGTGGATAGTTAGATGTAGACAGAGACTGTATTAATTCCAGGTGAATTCAGAGTATTCAGCAGTGGCAACATCATACCCAATAGTGCGTGTACCATTTTATCTTTGCATTTCTAAAAATTCTAACCTAAAGTACCTGTGTCGACAGTTTTTCACGGTGCTCTTCATCCTGATGCTGGTCGAGCTGGTGGCTGCATGCCTTCTGCTCATGTACGAGAAAGAGGTGAGGCCGCCTCCGTCCACTGACGATGCAAATAAAGCAAACACATGCTAATCGCATTCCTCTGCTCTCCTTCCACCGTTGAGATATCTGAGGGAATAGAAAACGATCTCCGAAAGGGTATGAACCAAGTGAGGAACGGCAATGCAACAGATATGAGCGAGTGGGACATGATCCAGGAAAATGTGAGTCCCCACAACGGAAACCTGGTCTCCGCTGGACGCTAAGCCCTTCACACTCTTTCCTCAAACTGTTTTCTTTCAGTTTGACTGCTGTGGAATATCGAATTCCAGTGACTGGGGAGATATGGTGCCCAAATCCTGCTGCACGAGCGAATGTGAAACCCCAAAGCCACCTTACAAGGCAAAGGTGCACAGACGATAATCTCTACTAAGACTTTTTTTTCATTTAATAAGATTTAATAATAAGATTTAATAAGCCATCCATCCATTATCAATACCGCTTATTCCCTGATGGGGTCGCAGGGGGAACTGGAGCCTATCCCAGTGGTCAACGGGCGAGAGGCAGGGCACACCCTGGACAGTGATTTAATAAGCCACGTATTGTATATGTTTCATTTGCAGGGCTGTTTGTCCAAGCTGACCGCGTGGTTTGAGGAAAATTTCCTGATTCCAGGGATTTGTGTCATCGTAATCTGCGTGATTGAGGTAATATTATGGTGGAGCGTGGTTAGAAGAAGAGAAACAACACTCATAAAGGGTAAAAAAGGGACAACTAAGGCAGTTGACTTCCAAAAATGACACATTTCTGGTAGAGAATTCCTCCTGTCGCGAGGCACCCATCATCCTCATCGATGTGGTTTCCTGTCAGATTGCCAGAGAACAAACCTACGGAGACGTTTAGCTTCAGAAAACCAATATCACCTCCAAAAGCAAAGAGAAAAAAGCAGATTTGACCAAATGCCCCTGTAGGACTGACCATACATTTTAATTGAGGATGGTCTTATCATACATTTTATTTCAAATGCTGATTTTAGACACAGTTCATACATTTGTTTTAATCTTGTGATTATTTAAAAGTTGGTGTAGGGGGTTCACACACACCCTATTATTAGCAAGAAGATAAGGACTTCAACTATTGGCCTCTTTGTACTTTAAACCAGCAAATAGAATAAAAGTGTTGGACCAGAAAAGAAGGTTCAGAATAATTCCCTAAAAATATGAATAAATAATCTAAGTAGTCCCAATTTGATAAACTGTATTGGCAAAAAACAAAAATCATAATTGGAGCTCATCTTTCCCCACTATCTCTGGAACAAGCAATGCTAAAGCCTATTTATTTTTCCTAAAAAAAACGTGTAAATTTGCCCATTTCCTAGGTCTGACTGGTAGAATCTGTGTGTGTGTGTCCATGCTGTAACTAATATGAAAAGGGGAGCTCATCTGTTGGGTTATAATCCTGGCTCTTTTGCTCCTAGGTGTTGGGGATGTGCTTTGCCATGACGCTCTTCTGCCACATCAGTAAATCCGGACTGGGTTACAAGCTATAAACCCCCCCTCCAAAATGGAGTTTTGAAAGGAGGTCGTTGTACAGCTCTAATTAAATGTTTTTAAAAAATGCAGAGAGTGCTAAAGAATCAACAAATTGTTTTCTTCAGATCAGCATTATCTTCAGTATCGGTTTTAATTTGTTTTTTTGAGCTTAAAAGCAGAAGGAACCTCCATCTGCATGAACTGTGTGCAGCTCCTGAGTCTGAGCGGGGAAATGAAGCTTTGTAAATAGCCTGCTTGTTGCTTTTCCGTGTATCTATTTGACAGTTTCTGAAAGGTAATGGTTTGTAAAATATGATCTTTCACAAAAATAATTGTCAGGTAACGTGTACAAAATAAATAAATGAAGTGTTTGTGGGATGAGGGGCAGCTTTTGTACCGTTCGGCTGTTCAGATGAAGTAGATTTCCTGCCACAGACGCGCAGCCTGCTGATCTGTGGTGGGGCCTCAAAAAGAACCACTTCCTCCTCTGACTCTTTAAGTCCGTGTCGGGGCTCGGAACGCTTCACACACGACGCTCGAGACAAAGAGTAACATGGATGAATTTATTTATTTCAAGAATAAATCCTGCATCAATATTTTAAGACAAAAAAAAAAAATCTAAAAAAAATACTAAGATTTCCTTTACACTTTAAAATTATTTTGTTCTTTTTGAAACCATCACACAAAAAAATAGAAAGGGGTCAAATTTTTTTTGGGGGGGGAGGGGATTAAAAAAAAAATGTAACTGTACACAGCAGAATATATCATTTATTGCAAACTGAACACCCCTGACACCGCAGAAAACTATAGACAAAAGTATTGGAATTCACCTACGGATATGAAAAGACCACAATAAAGAAACTACTCTGATCCAGCTCGGCTCCTGGTCTGGGTGAAGTTTGGTTTTTTTTCCTGTATGTCTCCGGGTGGAGCGCAGTGGGACCGGCGGGACCTTCCCTGGAGCCCCCCGGCCCTTCCTCTCTCCTCCTGGGCGGACGCGGGCGCCTCGAGCCCCCCAAAGAACGACCCGGCGCGAGTCCCTTTGAGAGGCCGTGCACATTTGACCTAACTGGAACATGATGAAGCAACCCTGTTCTGAGCCTTTCTTCTCCCTCTTTAAAAAAAAACAAAACAACCCATACAATTACTGTTGCTGGAAGGTTAAAAAGCAGCTTGTTAACGTGAACGATTTCATTCAGCAGCCTCAGGCCGCTCAAATACTTAAGATACACTTAGACGTGACCGAGCAGGCCGGGGCTCCGACGCGCCGCCGCCCCGTCTCGTCGGTTAGCCGTCGCGGTCGTGTCGCCGCCGGCGTGTTTCTGTAGTGAGACCCCGGGAGCAGAAAGGCTGCTATAGGGTTCAGACGCGGGAGACGGGGAGCCCTCTGGAGAGGCAGACAGACGGTACCGTGCCTTTAATGACATTCCGGGGGGAGGGGGGCACAGAGGGCGCCGCGGAAACTTCAAACGACCCAAAACGTTCCCCGTAAACGTCGAATCCGTCTAAACGCAGAGCCACGGTCGCAGACCAGTTTATCTGCAAAAAACATCAATAAATAAGAGAAAAACACCCTTCCCAAAGACACAAATTCCAATCCAGGTATACCCCCCCACACCCCAACCGTGAGCCACTATTCACCACTAGAACTGGAATGAGTAAGAAAAGTTAGGGTACCCAGCCCCGTTACACTTCAGTGTTGTACTAAAACACCACTAAGACTCGTGTTAGCGTCCCTGTCGCCATGCTAACGCCACCTACAGGACAATAAGCCGCCATTAAAGGGGAGTGGGGGAAAAAACACGGAGCCTCGCACCTTCTCCAGGCGGTGGAGAGAAGGCCCGGCTGGCCTCGCGCAGGGACACGCGCACACTCTTTCTACAAACCCGCTCATTTAAGCAGGAAGGATGACGCCAGACCGAAAAACGTCACCGAAGGACGCGGGGGAGAAAACGGGACACAGACGGAGACTCCGGCCTTCAGGGGGACAGGCTGCTCCGGCCGGCAGAGGCTGTGAAGGAGACGCCAACGCTCCCGTACAATTCTGGCTATTCGTTCAGGACGTCCGAGGGCTGTATTTGGACCGTTCGCTCTTTTCTGGCCGGCCGGCGTGTCGCCGGAGGCGGCAGAAACCCTCCGGCGACCACCGGCATCGTGGAGTTAACCGGTGGAATGGGGCTCACGCTCCACCTGTCCCTAACGGGCAGGAAGGCCAACTGAGCCCGCGGGAATAAGGCACGGGGGAGATCCAGTAGAGGGGCGTGGCCTTTTTCTGATAGGCTCTGGGTGGCCACCAGCTGTGAGGACCAATCCGATTCCAGCGTGGCCCGGCACCTGCTGGTGTCTGAACGTAACCGTCACATAAAACCAATTTCTCCAGCCCAGAATGGAAAAGAACACCGGCAACTAGCCCCTCCAGGGCTTGATGATGAGGCCAGACGCTGCTAAACTTGAATTATAGCAGCCTGTAGCAAAAACAAGGACGTCACATCCATCGTTATTGTCTTTGAAATCATTCTGAATCTTTTAGTTGATCAAAGACGCCCCCAGCTCTACTGATATAAACTTAGTGGGGACTTACTAAAAAAGTGGTCACAACAACTGGAGGCGTCCTAATCGGTAAGTTTATGACCAAGCAGAGGACAAACAGGACTAAATGTCTTGCGTTGGTGTTGGGATGTGAACCCACAGACCGGTTTTCAGAACTGAGAACTCCCATAGGGAAACCGACCCCTTTAAGAGAAGCATTTCTCACTTCTGAGGAATAATAAAAAAAAAAGAATAACATTCCTTTTTTTGCAAGTGTTTAATAAAAGGTAAATCTCTATTTTTCCTTTGTCCTCCGCCTCTCGGCACAGCTCTGTGTCTCTGAAAGCCTGAGCGTCATCTCACATCTATATGTCTGATCTAGTTAGAGTCCTGGGACGTGGAAATGTTTCCAAAAAATAGTAAAAACTCTACAAGACTGGGGGTTCCTATTAAGACTTGTTTCTAAACACGGTCTCAGTGACGCTGCGTCATGCGGAAAAAGTCAGAGAGCTGATGGCGAGACTCGGGCCGGCGGCTTTCTGGCTGTTTCGGATCGTTTAGAGTTCTGGCGCGTCGGCCACCGTGCTCCTCAGCTTTCTGACCGTTTCCAGCTGAGAGCGCCCCACACAATGTCAGAAATGAGAGGGGGAAAAAAAACTCCTATTTTCCTCTAAATAACCGTGGAACCTTCCAGACAACCAGTGTGTAGAAAAACAAAAACAAAAAACAAAAACAACAAAGCAACATAAGTCAACCTGGATTAGCTCAGCTGACCGGTACGGTGTGCATCTGACCACTACCCCCCGCCAGGTCTTAGTTTGAAGGAAAAGAGGGGCGATGATCAGATTAAGCAGGTTACCGCTGATCCGACTCTGTCCGAGTCCTGAATCTCTGGGTGGATGGAGAGGAGGCCGGGGGTGGGGGTCTGTGGTTACAGCCAGCTGTGGCCTCTCAGGCACAGGAATGCAGTGGTTTTGGTGACAGCCCCCACCCCCCCACCCCAGCTGGGGGCTTACAGGGGCATCAGCCTGGTGGTGTGAAACAGGAGCGGGTTCAGGTCCTCGGCGTGGACGGCCCGATGGAGCGACGGCTCCGAGCGGCTCCGCTCGATTTTTGGCAGCAGGTCCTGCACCTGCTCGATGGCCACCAGGATCTGACCACGAGCAGAGGGGGGCAGAAAGACCGTTAGCACGAGAAAGCCCAAAGAACCTTGTTGGAAAAGCATGGTTATGACCTTCTTTCAGCTCAGGAACTAGGACCCGTAGTTCAATAGGTTTTCCTAAATAAAAGATTCAGATACGACTTATCAATATATTCCTGCAAAAAGGTCTGATGTTGCAGGGGCAGGGAATGAAAAGTGCTTGGAACATGCTCTTGTTCTGATGTTTGTTTCAGCCTTTATCCAGTCTCATGTACAGGGGCTGGTCATATCACAGGTTATTTGCATTACAGTAGGGACAGTTAGCGAGGTAGAGTGAATAAACAAACTTGAAGAGGGGAGGGGGGCTTGCAGGAACACTGAAATTCTCTGGGACTTCTAGTCCAATGCCCTCTGACTGCCTCCAGTTTCCCCTTCTCTGATCAGCCCGGGCTTACTGCTGGGGTACAGGGGGGCATTCGGCTCTACACACCTGTGGGAACAGGGGCCTCTCATCACGCTTGAACTTCAGACAGTCTACGATGAGCCTTTTCATGGACTTGGGTGAGGTACTGGACAGTTTAGTGAGATCCGGAGACAAGTAACCGCGGCCGACCATGAAGATTATCTGAAACACACAAATATGGAGGAGACGGTTACCACATGACTCGCACAATATTTTACTAATTTCTCTGGTGCGGCTGGTAATTTGCGTTTCTTTTTCAAAATTTCATGTGTGTACAGAATGGTGAAATAAAATGAAGGAAACACATGGAGGTGTGAAATTTGCAAAATAAACTATTTGGAGAGAAGGGTTCAAAAACACAAACAAAAAAGAAATCCGTGGCTCTAAGAATCCAAGCCGTCAGACAAACCAGAGGAGCACACACATGTTCTCTACACCAGGATCACGCCTTAAGGCACCTTTTACTCTGCTGAGGCTTATTCATTAAGCAAGTCTGTTTGGTTCATTTTCTTTACAAAACGAAAAAGCTGGATGAACATCCCCGAGTGGTGGAGACCGATACATCCGTGATAACAGACGCCCGACGGGGGAAAAGCCCCAGAGAGCCCCGTCTGCTACGCTGCTTCTGATGGGCCCGTTTTCAGGCTCGCTTTGGAAGGAGGAGGACATCCATCCTGTTCATCTAGAAACATTTTCCTGCAGACTGAGGAAGTCGAGTCAAACAAAGAACGGGAGGCATCGAACCTGGTCTCTGTTGTTGATATTGGAGTAGGGCAGGGTTCCTGACATGAGCTCGAACAGCACCACGCCGTAGCCGTACACGTCCGACTGGAAGGTGTACGGGTTGCTGTCCTGCATCCGGATCACCTCGGGAGCCTGAAGAGGAGGAGAAAACCAGGAGTTAGTGAAGCTGGTCAGTCCCTCCGGCCCAGGTGACCGGCTCTGCCGCCGGGGGGGGGGGGGGGGGGGGGGTGTCCTGGCGCCTACCATCCACAGAATGGAGCCGCTGGGCTGCTCCACCTGCTGGGAGCCGCTCCATCGAGACTTCACCGTGGCCAAGCCGAAATCGCCAATCTTTACCGTCCAGCCCTCGTGGAGGAAAATATCTGAGGGCGGCGCTCAGGAAACGTCCCGAACACAGAGCTGGTGTGGTCAGTGGTCACCTCAGACACCAGGAGACAAAGAGAGGCAAAAGGGGCTTCCCCACCGGTACCGACTCAGCACGGCTCTGCTGAGTTTTTTTTAGTGGGGGATTTTCATCGTCGAGGTGTCCTTAATTCTTATCATGTGCTTGTGTCACATGCAAATGAAGTCACCGGGCAGGAGGCTCCGCCTGTCCTTCTACCCCTAAACTGAGTCGAGGTGAGCAATGGCCAACCTGGCAACAAGAAATTTCTCAACACTAACTAGGAAGACCAGACAATTCCCAAGCTCCTTTTTTAGTTGCTTAATATTTTCAATCTTCACATGATAAATCTCCCTAAATTCTCCCTGGAGATAATAAAGTACACAATAAAGTATACTCAATATTCAATAAATGGACAACACGTGTGGTTCTAGAGAACAGAACTGTTCAACCATCTGCTTACCGACTTGTCTGTTTTATATAAAAATGAAAAAAAAAGCAAATACTCTGCCTTCCAGGAAAGCCTTAAATAGCGGCAGAATATCTCGGTCAAACTACCCAATGTGGGTTACTGGTTACGGCTACAGCTGCCTGAGCTTCAGAAACACCCCCAGTCCCCCCAGCCCACGCAAGGAAAGGATACTGTTTGACTTCAGATCTCGATGAATGATGTTCTTTGCATGAAGATAACTTTTAGGGAGGCACAGAACATGAGTAGAAGAATTTGATTAACCACTGACTGAATTTGATTAACCACTGACTGCATTGAAATTTGGAAAATATACATGTATTGAATCTGCGACTGGGTGCTAGACAAAAAGTACTAAAAAATGAGCCAGTGAGTGGGAATTGTAAAAGGGAATCTTACTCCATGCCCTGGGCCGTCTGTCTGGCCACGTCAATGCGACGCATAGTGTCAAACTTGGTTTCCGTCACATGCAGATGGCGGTACAAGCTGCTGCCTTCACACCACTGTGTGATAATGGCAAAGTTGGGCTTAGTCATGTAGCCCATGAACAGCAGGATGTTGACGTGGCGGGTTTTTCTGCAGAGCACACGAGTGGAAAAGTGGTTAGAAATTCCATGATCTGATCAGCAGATTAGGGTGAACTTCAGTCTGTACTTAAGAGGTAGATTTCTATGGCATGATAAGGGTGTGAGTCAAAAGGATTTCACTCATCATAAAAGTCTCTTTAGAAGATGAGTGGAGTCAATATATATATATACAAACACACATATATACATACATATATATATCTCTGGAAAAAAAAATGCTTACCGTAAAACCTGCATTTCATTTTTGAAAGCCTGTAACTGCTCAGGTGTCGGCTCTTTAACTTTAAGGATCTTGATTGCCACGTCTCCATGCCACTTGCCCTTAAAGACTGTTCCAAAGGAGCCGGTACCTATTCTCTTCTGGATGTTGACTTCTTTCGAGTGGACCTCCCAGTAGTAACTCGAGTCCCTATAGCCTCCTCGGTGCTAAAGAACAAACAATCAATCGATTAATCCATGTCGTCTGGGCTCCAGCCAGTTTGCAAACGGTTCTTTCTGTTTGTCCACTAAACTCTGAGGGCTCTGCCTGACGGGCACTGGCCCGTGCAGGACGTCAAAGAGTACCCACCACTTTTTTTTTTTCATCAGATGAGCTCTGTTTGCGCTCCTTGTGCTCAGAGGGAGACTTCGGTGGCTTCCTCCCAGGGGAGCCGAGGGTGGAGGGTGGGCTGGTGGAGGGTTTCGGTGAGGGCTCAGGACCTGTGGAGAGGAACGGGGATTAACTGCGGTGTGACAGAACAGACAGAATACTCTGGTACTCAGAACGGAGAGGAATGGATCTGTACCTATAGTAGCGAATTTCAGTGCTTCCTGGAGAGAAGAGCAACAGTGTAATCAATCAATCACTCTTTAATTTGAAAGCACTTTTCATACACAGTCTTTTAATAAAATAACTAGAAAAATTATGAATTCATTAGAAGTTTTTTCACAAGAAACAATAAAAAAAACAGGGCACAAAACTGACCTCAATGATGCTGACACTTGCGGGGTCCACTGTGCTGACCATGTGCACGTTGGGAGTGGAGGTGGAGCGATGCCTCTGCAGGGACTGGCCGTCTCCACCTGATATGGGAAAGTGGAAGGTAGAGGGCGGGGACAGGAGGTTCATTCTGAGAGATGGGAACAAAGCAGACGGTCATGGTTGGGGTCTGTGGGAGCTCGGCTGCTGCAAAAGGTACGGCCTGGTGTGGGGAGCTCACCCGGCAGGCTCCGGGGTTAAGGCGAGGTTGCTCTGTGAGGGGGAGTGGTCTGGCACTAGTATCTGAGGAAAGTCGTCGGCCGAACTGGGATCACACCTGTCCGAGAAAGAAAAGGGTGATGAGACACGATCTGTTCACTCGGTCTCAGAGCTTCAATTCAACAAAAACCTAGACACCGTGTTGGTCAACTACTGTTTCGTCTGCACAGTTTCCCACACACTCAGCTTCCTTTATTTAGCGGTTCAAACGTCATGTCAGGCCTTCTGGTTCATCACATCATACCACAGTCGGTGTGTTGTTCGTTCTCGACTGATTATGGGGCTAACTGCGCCCCTTGAGGGTATTGGCTTTACTTTTACTTCTCGTTTCGCAAAGGTAGGTCATTTTTGGCAAGGCAGATCTCACAAATGTCTAGTCACTCAAATGTAACCTGTTTTTTTTTTCTTTTTACAATCCCGTGTCGATAGAAGCAGATTTTTCTTTGCTTGCACCGTGAAGCATCTCAGAGTAAAGTTTATCTTCATATTAAAAATGTGTATTTATGTTTTAAAGAATTTCTTTGCATTTTGGTTTCGATGGTCTAAAAAAAATTAATTACAACATTTTACTTACACTGCAAAGACTGATTGGTTGAAAACCTATAAAACCATTTTATTATATATTTTAAAAAAGATTATCTGATCTGATCATGCTTACTATGACCCCGTCCCAAACAGGTAAAAGTTTAAACAAAAAAAAAGAGGAGGCAGGGTCTCAGGATGATAGGACAGGATTTAAGCCCAAATATACTCTTCTCAGATAATAACTACATTCAATAATCTCAATTTGTATTCTTCTTAAGTTACGGAGTGATTCTATTGGCAAAAAGTTATAAAGACCAGTGCAGGTGAAGAAGAGCTCGGTTTTTTAACTGGGAAAAACTGGAGTGTAACTTCTGTTAAGCTGCTAATGTCATGGCCAACTGATTGGACAAAGGTTTTAAAGGCCCAGTGACAAGGTGGACGGCCTCACCGTTTGCTCACTGTGTCCATGTCAACACACACTGTGGGAACCTTGCTGCTGCAGTGCTGGTGGAATTTGTAGCCACAAGTCTGACATCTGAAGCCATTAAAAAGAAACTTGTGGCAGAAATCACAGTATGCCAGCTTGAAAAACGTTTTCCGTACCTGCAAAAAAACAAAGAGAACACCATGAATATAGGAGTGGTCTTTCATTTCCAAGCTGCTGAATGGCTGGTCTGAGTCTGAGTTACATACATAGTTGTGCATTGTGAGAGGAATATCATCTAGGACCTCGACTAAAAGCTCCTCTCCAACCAGAGGAGTGATGTCTGTGTCCCAGTCTGTCAGTCTCTTACGACTAGAACGGTGCAAAAAGAAATAAAGAAAGACAGCAAATAGACATTTTAGTTTTCTCCACAATAAATGGTTGAACTCAGAAATACTAACTAGTGAGTCCAATTATTTCTATGACCCAAAATGCTAAACAGCTGGTACATTTTGTAGATGTAAACATAGACTAAATGCAGTGATTTGCCTTTTGGCAAAGAATCCCATAATCCCTCAGGGTCACCTCCATTAAACAACCAGTGACATCACCAATGACATAATGTATGCAATGTTGAGTGATTGTGCTGTGTTGTTTCTATTTTAATAAGTATAGCATAGTAAAAAAAGATATATAGTTGGTATAGTTAAAGTATTTGACTTAAAAGAGAACTTGGAAAACCTATGACAATGTTTGTGTGATGGATAACTTGTTTAAAAAGCTAATAAGCAACGGGTCAGCAAGACAAATACAGAAGAGGAGCATCTCTGAGAGGCAGTCAGAGACAAATAAGGAATCCCAAATGATAAAATAAGATAATCATAAGTAAGGTCCCTCATAGGTACTTTACATAGCAACTCGGTGTGTGCAGAATCAAAATGTGTGTTTAAGTCTTTATATAAGCAGTTCACAATATGAGGAGGGGACATCGTCTATGTAGACCGTGAGAAACACAACCCATAATCCTTTGATGTTGTGAGAGAGCACGCAGCAGACAGGAAGATCTTACCCCTCCAGGAGGCGAAACACAGCACAGCAGTCTTGGCTTAAGCCTCTCACTTTGAGGGCTTTATTTAGACTCTCGTACACAGTCTGTCCCTGGCGGACATTAACCTGATGAAACAAACAAACAAACAAACAACATTTATGAGCAAGTTCAACTTTCAGATTTCATGCATGAAGCAAAAATGATAACCAGCATTTCATCCAAGTAGAGGGGAAACACTTCGATTTTTTAAAACCCAAATAATAAAGCCGCATTCCTGTCCTGATCAGAAGGAAGCTCTTATACAGAACATGACATATGATATTCCCCCATTATGTCCTGCTCCATATCAAACATCCTGATGGAATTGGACTGATGCAGCATGGCTGATCATGTCACAGTAAGACAAGAATGCACATTTAAAACAGGAATTACACTCAATTATTTTAAAATGTTGGAGCACCGATTTGGTTTAAAGCTTTTAAGTTAATACAAGACACAGTGGGGGATGAGTAAAGACACCTCTTTGAAGAAAACATTGCAAATCAACTCTTACCATCCATACAGTGCAGTTTTCACCATAATTACACAATGTGGAGACATTTCCAAAACAGCTATGCTTTTCTGAGCAACATAGTTTAAACCTTCGGTTACACTCATACCAAATAACAGGACTCATAAGTGCTGTGACTGGCAGGTCATCATGTATTTCTTTCTCCTCCACATAGTTTTAGCCCATAGTTTGGAAGCTAGGCACAGGAGGTGGATATCCACGCTGGTCCAAGTTGCCATCCAGGCCAACATTACAGTTGCATTTATAGCTAGATATTTGGGTAATTTTGTAATGGTTCTTTAGTTTTAATCACATGCAATGTTTAAACAGCCGTTACTATAACTTAAGAGCAACACTGCAATAATGCTGACCTTTTGGAACTGTGTTTATCTTTATGCATTTAGCAGAGTCTTTGATCCAAAGCGACTAACAATGTTGCTTTGGATCAAAGTAAAAGTAATAAATAACTATGACTTTGTGGGTAAAAAGTAGTCCATCTAAAAAGACAGTTGTGTTAGGGTTTCAAGTTTGTGTTCTCCTGCTGAGGCGTTCAACTAACTTTTTCAATCAAGCTGACAGGTAAAGCTGTAGGTGGATTTGTTCTCTTGGAGGGTGTTGTTTGGAATGCATTAAACTTCTGCAAGGAAAATCTTGGAGACAGGCCAAGCAATTTTACCAGGAGACACCATTAATGCTCTCCAGACTGCTTTTCACAATCACTTAGGTGGCGATTTAGCTTGATGACACAATAACAGGACAATCTAACAGGCATTTTCCAGAGTATGGAAACACGAGGCTGGAGTCTGATATGAACGCGGGGTGCCAGCGGGCGCCATCTGTGGAACCTGACGCCAACTGTTCAACAGTTAACTCACTGAACTGTTATGGAACATGACACATTTCGTGTGAACAATTACTCTTACAAGAGTGGTCATTCTTTCCACAATCAAATGGCAACTGTCAACTATGCCCTGTTCAACTCACAGTGTATTTCTACTTTTGATAAGTTGGATGTTTCATAAGTTTATTTTTTCCTTGTGTGTGTCAAGGAAGAACGCAGCCAATAATCTTACCACTGTCCTCTGTTTGTTGGGGAGGTAGACACGAATCGTACCCCCACCTCGGGGTACATCCTCTGGACTGGTCTCCCCTGAGGAGGAGTACGAGGAAGAGGTGGAGGACATGATGGCAGGAGGAGCTGGGGGAAGGGGGGAGGGGGGCACAGCAACAAGACACTGAGTCCTCAGGAGAGCTTCATGCACTTCGGGGTCCACATGAGCCCTTTATTTAGAACCTGCAAACCACACAAACACAATACAGTTTAGACACAATAAAGTCCTCGTATGCTTTGACTTCAGCAGCAAAATAGTGGACTCAATTATTTAAATCACTTCCAAGAAGGCATGGTGCCTCTTCCAAGCAGCATGGACAAAAATCACAGCTTAATCTGGCGTTCAGTACAACAGACTAAATTATTCTTAGCCTAATTAAGAACTTAACATGCATACATTTATTTCTAATTAACCAACTACACCAAAAAAAATCCATGTCCTTCATAGACGTTAATTCATCCTTCCATACACTTTTTTTAAAAGAAACTAACGAGGGGTGAGTCAACTTGAAGAAAACACGAGCAACATAAGAAAATAATGTGAATAAATACGTTTATTTCATATAACGTCCAGAAATCTTACTGTGTGAGATATGTGACAGCGTTAATTTGGGAATGGCGAGCCAAGCCACTAGCCCGTACCTGCTATTAAAGCTAGCTTAAATTTCTGAGAACTTTGCAATTAATTAAGACATGTTTATAAAGCGAATAAATATTGATAGAATGGCTTCCCAGACAACTGCTTATTGCTCTTAAATAATACAATAAAATACATAACAGACCAAACGTTGAAATAATGCTAAATGGAAACGTTTAGCGTCAAAATAACAACCCACCAAACTAACCATATACTCGCACGATGCTAATGCTAGCAGACTTTAGCCCGTTTACTTAGCGTAGGATTTTCCTGCAATTCAATTTGACATTTCGGGTTTTGGGAGGCCGTGATAGTGTTTAGGTTGCAGTTATTCAACTTTACCCAACTAGCCACTAACTTTTCACTGCATTTTAATTGACTTAAATAACAACTGTCATGATGGGAGTACAATGTTTGCGATGCAAAGTCAGTAACGCTTTGGCAAAATCCACTCATTTCGGCTTGCCAGCTTGCTAGCTGCGTGCTGACTTGTGTGACAGAGGAGATTATCCGGCTACCTCAGTGACTAGCTTACTTAACTGTGAAATGCTTTGAGGCTAGTGCTAGCCGGCTAACGCTAGCCAACCTGGGGGGGGGGGGGGTTTCACCACGGCGTCGGATTGTTGGCTACTACTAGTGTCTTCTCCCCCACGCAGCGTTCAGTTGACACGCGTGAAACGACACGAACGAGACGCCGCCGCGCACTTATCCCGACACCGTAGCCTTTTTTGAAGCGGCCGGAGTCTAAAAGTTAAACGCTTACCTGTAGCAGCCATTTTGAATTGTCTCAATCTAAAGTCGGATCTGTCAAGAACTTCGGAGAAAGCGGAAAACCTCCGCGGTGCTCCGTCCCCATTGGCTGGTTCTCGGATCTGCGTTCTGGAGGCGGACAAATACCGGCTGGTTCTGGAGTAGTGGGCGCTGCCAGCAAGCTCATCCTTTAAACAATTACTTTCTGGAACACACCTTACAGCCCACCTGTTATGTCTTAATTTACGGAAATATTTTTTTTTTTAAAAGCATAATAAAAAAGTAAATAAAACCAATGCGTTTGCATATTTAATGTGATACATTACTCTTTTTTTTCCATAAGTGGTCAATCAATCAAGACAAATTCGTGGAGATAATTTTTTTTATTATAAAACAGAATAACACAGAATAGACAGAGTACAATATGGGTCGTAGTAACTGCTCAGTTTCAGTGAGAATTATAGTCACATAATATGGATATTACGCAGTTTATTCTGTGGATATTCCCAGAACAAATCTCAGTCCACCGTTTGACAAAATCTGCTGTTTCCGATCACTCTTCCTTCAGTTTTTCCTACTGCACACTGAGAAACCTCCTCTTCTTCGCTGTGTGTGTGTACGCATGGTGCCGCCACTCGATGTCTGCGGTGCTCTCGTTGTCCAGGGTGCCAAGTTTGATCATGTACACTAAACGGAAACAGAGAAACGGCATTGAATTGAAAAAAAAAGTTGCATCAGCACACAAAAGCAGCACAGGACAGAATTTAATTTATTTTTGTCCTTTTAACAATTTACTCTTCAGGTTTGATTTACAAACAGACATGGAATTTATTCCGTATTTTATCAGTGCCTATAGCGTTAGTATTTTCTATTCTCTTTATTTGATGTCATTCTTAAACCTCAGAAAGAAAATTATGCTTCATGCTAACAATAGTCTGACAGAAACCCCCCTGACGTGTTTTCGGAGGCAGCTCTTGTGGAAAGGTGGTTTGTTGGTGTTGCTGCTTTTGCACGTCATGCACAGCGTGGTCTGAGGGGATGCGCTTCTCTCAGGGCTCCACCCGCAGAACTAACTCCACCCGCAGAACTCGGGGTTCAAACCCACTTATCCAGTCATACTTACGTTTCATTTCAAACCTGGGTCCTACTTCTGTTAGCTCTATGTTCTTGTGGTCTGTTTTCTTGTAGGTGTGGTGCCTATTTAAAACAAGAATAAAGAAAATGATTATGTATTTTTTCATACACAAGTATAAAAATGGGACATTTTTAGATAAGAGGCTAATGTGCACAGACCTGAAAGAAATAAAGTCGTCCTGGTTAGCGAAGGTGATTACGCGCCTGCTGTCGTCCTTCGGCACGGGAAAAAGATACTTGAGGATATTTGACACCTGTGCGAGCAGAAGTAATTAGCTGTACGCACAAACCAGAGGTGGAGAAGAATATGGCATGTGTGCGGCGCTTTGGCCGAGGCTCGGCCGGCTCACCCGCTTGCCCAGCCGCGAGCTGAAGTTGTGGAAAATGAGGTGGGGGTGGGCCTCCGACATGGTGCCTATGTCGGGGACGTCGTGCCTCATCACCACGTTGTAGAGGGTGAAATACGCCGTGGGGCCGAACGGCAGGTGGCACACCACCAGGCCATCTGGGAGGGACACGGGCACACAATCAGCCCAACGTCCAGACACCGTCCGGTCACACCCACAAAGCCCAGCCGCGCGGCTTTGACCAATCAAGGACAACTGAGACTGACAGGAGCGGCCTTTGTGTTCGGTCTCAATCGGCTCTTACCGGGCTGCCCTCTGGTTTCGTGCAGGATGACGAGGTCCGACACGTTGTTGGCTTTGCAGGCCCGCACCAGGGCGGCGATCTCGTGGTTCCCTCTGTTCATGCGCTGGGCCCCCGGAAACATCAGCTTGACCTCCTGAAAGAGGACACGCGCACAAAGTAGAGCCGGTTATTCGGAAGTCTCGTTTCAACATGTGGGGAGCGGCACAGAGAAGCCATTTCTGTCCTCCAACCACTGAAACTGAGCGATGTTTGACGACTAATTACTCACTAATCTAATATTTTTAAAAGACTAGACAATTTTGCGTTTCTGTTTTTTGTTTGGCTGCCTCAAGCTAACTATCTTAACTTGTATCTTCATGCTTTGGTAGTTAATTAACAAAATTTCATAGAAGTATTCCAAATTTGTCGTCTTCAGTGGCCCTCGTGAACATTTTCCTCCTTAATGTTTGACATTCGGCAACCACCATAGGCAAGGCAAGTTTATTTGTATAGCACATTTCCTGTACAAGACAATTCAAAGTGTTTCACAGAGAATTTAAAAGCAGAAAAACAAGAAAAGAAAAATAATAAAAAATTAGACAGATGGAAAGTGAAGGGTGCAGATAAATTACATTCAGTTTGCATATGCACATTTATGAAATATGCACATATGCACAGTTAAACAGCAGCGTTTTCAGCCTGGATTTAAACGCTGTCAGAGTTGAGGCCTGTCTCGCGTCTTCAGGGAGACTGTTACAGATTTTAGGAGCATGGAACTGAAATGAAGACCGTACAGGTCAAACTGCATGCCTTTCACCAGATGAGGATCAGAATGAAGAGGAGCGGCTGCCGGCGGCTCAAGTTTCACCACTGTGCTCAGAGAACGCTAAACATAAGGCCGTAAGTGATCCCAGAAAGGTCCCCGGGTCTGTCTCTGTCCTGGGGGGGGGGGCTCACCTTGGCAAACATCTTGAGTCTGGAGCTGGGGTCTCGGGAGGTGGTGACCATGACTTTGGGATCCTCCACTCCGGCCCACTTGTACTCGTCGTCCATGTGGGAGCTGACACCTGCGCGCACACATTTGGACAGACCCCCCCACCCCGATGAGCTGATCAGCCGAAGCACCTCTAACAGTCGACTGGCAGGACGTCGCCATCAATGGGGGGGTCTACCAACCTTCCGCCCCTTCATCGTCGAACTCCAGCAGCTTCTGCAGCTGCAGGGCTTCTCTGCGCACCTCGGTGGGAAGCAGGCGGTTTTCTGCGGGAAAGAGGAGCCGGCGGGGGTTATGGCAGGGGTTTCAGGGCAGAAACTGACCATGTTATTGGACCAAACGGAGTGACCTTACCCTCAAGCGCTCCCTTCAGCTTCTGTTTCTTCTCCTCTATCGTCCTCAGCCGGTCCTCCTGGGCCTTCCGGTACAGGTACTCCCGCCTCTGTCTCACCTCTCTGCGAAGCTATTTGCATAAAAACGGTGTGACATCGTAAAAGTTGACAGATTGTGAACGGCTTTTAGCCCTCACACTGCTTTCCCAATTTACTACTTGTCTTTTTGTCCGGCCAGGATACATTTTTTTGTGGTGTAAAATGATCACTTTTATCATTTCACCTTTTTAGTGTATTTCTTTCCAACACATTAATATATATCTTACACTTATTATTGTCTTTAACGCTGCAACATATCCGATCCTTTATCTTTTTGATAAAAGATGAAACTGGAAAACACTGGGTGGTAGGTCAACCGGGAGATTTGAAGTTGAATTTCCATATATTCATTTTTTAAATGCCAGCACACAGTCACACCTCTTGTCCTCCAGAGTCTGACGTTTTTCAGGCAGTAACATGCAAAGATAAAAGCCATGACATCCACTTTTGAAATGGGTGAAGCGGATCCTAGGAACACAGGTGGGTGAATACGGTAAAAAAAAACAACAACCTCAAATGGGTTGTCTCTGAGGGGATATTTACGAAGGGAATAGAAACAGCTGGATTAAATCTAACAGTTAATTGTTTTGCATAATTTCAGTCAGAGAAAAAAATAGAGAGTCCCCTGCAGTCGTTCGGCATGGGAATGAGTGTATTCTTAGTTGTCAGGATACGTTCAGTACTGCTGTGTCCCTCCGTATCAAGGCTGTGAAAGGGTATTTTCTAAAGCAGGTGAAATCATCTAAAAACAAAAAAGAAACCGCCTGAAAGAGTGGAGAATCTCTGTTTAAATAACAATGAATAAAATGCTGACTGTGTAAGCACAAAAAAAAAAAAACTAACAAGCATTTTGACCCTGTCATTGTATCACACAGACAGACACCATATCAAAGCGTTTTACATTTATTGTCCACTTGATGGCACAACAGAGCAAAAAATTTATTGAGTGAAGCTATTGGATGGAAGGCTTCAGTGTTTTATGAAGTTTCAGCTCGCCATCACTGATAAGCACCGGAGAATTTGACCATACGGTGTAAGTTTATCTTCAGCGAACACGCGGGCGGCCATCTTTGTTTTGATTCGCCAACCCGAATCAGACGCCCGGAAATAAACTTATTCCACAATTATATGAAGACGGAAACACCAGTGCATTAAAACACTATCCAACAGGGTTTAGATAGATTCATAGAATTCCTTTTTCTACGACATGTTTCGTTTTTTTTAAATACGAGGCGAGTTAACGTTTAGAAAAAGCAAGGTTTAGCTTAAGATATCTACAAATGATAGAACGCCACGGGGGATATAGAGACTAACATTAGCGCTATCGAAGCTAATAAACCCTCATATCCTGATTAAACCACGGCAACATTAAACAAGCAGGAAATTCGACATTTTACATCACTTACCATGTCTGTAGCTAACTTGAGGCCACTCACATGGAGAAAGAAACGCTTTCAAACAAGGCTCTTCCTCATTGGCTAACACATTGGCCAATGAAAGCAGTCGATACAGAGGTCCTTTTTTTCTCCTCTAAAATAAAAGCTTGTGACTAATTGAGCCGTTGTGTGTTTCTGTGTTTGACCCTATGGACTGGCGACCTGTCCAGGATTTAACGCTTATAATATATTTATATTATATTTACAGTTTTTTACCCTATAATGTGCAACAGTGTACAATATTTACACACATATGTTTACTATTTATATCGCTTTATATTTATTTCTGCAATGCGCATTCACCCAGGACTGTACAGCTTACCCCCTAATGTTTATACTGTACATTTTTTTTGCCAATTGATATTTTAACATTTCTGCACTGTTTGAAATCGCCTTGAATCTCATTGTGCATGTGTGTAATGACAATGAAAGGCATTCTGATTCTGAAAAATGTGAAATCAGAACACTGAGACTGTTCCTTCACTTCTTTTTGATGATTAGTGGAAGAAACGTGATGAAACCACTTTTATTTAACATAATAAAATATTACTGACTACTCCCCAAAACACAAAAGAAATGTTTTTATTGATGTAACTCTTTTTCTGGCTGTTGTCAGTATAGAAATATAAAACCACCTCGTGTTTTTTTAGTTACTAAGAGATGACTGTGGGTACCCTTGTAAAAATCCATTAGCTGCAGACTAAACAAATTAGGCTTCAGTTTATGGAGCGGGCTTGCAGAACTTTACGAGCTGAAGCATGCAGCCGACTGACAAATTACAGGCTCAACTAAAAGCCGCCAGGTGAGACAATGTGAAATGATTCCAAAACCCCTTCAAGAAACTGCCTCTACATGCATAACCAAGAAAAGATCCAAAAAAATGAAACAATCATGAGGCAACATTATAAATTTCAATGTGCATCGAAAGAAACGAAGAGCAAAATGAAGAGGAACTTGATTTTTGTGATTAAATTGAGGAATTTAGCGAAAGAAATTAGTTTTTTTTTTTTTTTAAAGCAACTCCTGAGCAGCACAAAACAAAGTGGAAGTTGCCTAAAACACAAACCCCCAACTGGACACTTGGTTTGGTCCAATGTTACAAAAAGATAAGCGTGAAGAAAACAAGCCCGTTTCCAATCACGGATGAGTTCATTTTAGGTAAGGTAAGCGTCATGGAAGATAGCAGTCATCACATTTAAAGTCAATCTAAAGGTGTACATTCAAACTTTAAAAAAAAAAAGAATAATAAAGCGGTTTGTGATTAGATGAACCTCGTCTTGGGGTTGGGTGAATTCAAACTGCTGTACCCTAAAGAGATATGATCTATGATCACGAGTGAAGTCTATATCTCAAAGAATTCACACTTAGATAAAAGCTTTAATCTGGAATACAAACCTATTTATAATTTTACTCATTTATAGCCGTGCTTTTAAAATGTATCATTTTAGGCTTTTTTTTAGAAAAGAACGTTAAAGGTAAAAGCAAACTAGATCAATCCATAAGATATAAAAGCCTTGGGACGGATAACATCTGAGTGGAACACATTTCCTGGACTTCAGAAACTTAAAAAAAGCCTCTCTTCCTCTGTACACTTCCTGTTATCGCTTTAGACCTGAACACAACCTGCTGGCACGAGAAATATGCGTCCTCTCATCTTGACGTTACTCTGTACTATAGGTAAGTGTCCCAAAACAAGCCTATGTTTGGAACAGAACTGCTTAACTTTACAATCTGGGTTAAAGTATTAGGTATAAATGAAGACAAAAACACAGGTCATGACAGAACCTTGCAGATTTTGTTTCCTTCTCTGAATTGGAATTGAATTCTCAGTAAAAAAAACAGAAAATTTGACCTGTTCTGGGGTGTGTGCAGGTGTTGGGGAGGCGGTGTTCTGGCAGAGGCTGACCTGCCCCGTCCAGGAAAAACACGGGGGCCTGCTGAGGGTCTGGTGCCGGCGGAGCTCGGCCCAGTGCTGCGAGGGCCTCAGCTTCGGCCGCAACGCCAGCGGGCTGGACGGAGGCCCGCTGGCCGGAGGCCGGCTGGACGAAGGACCGCTGGACGGAGGCCCGCTGGCCGGAGGCCGGCTGGACGGAGGCCGGCTGGACGGAGGACCGCTGGACGGAGGCCCGCTGGACGGAGGCCGGCTGAGGGTCACCCAGGATGACCGGTCCTTCGCCGTGGAGCATCTGGGGCCGGGTCCGAGAGGAGTCTACTGGTGCGGCGTGCTGGGCACAGACAACACCATCATCAAGCTGGCCGAAGCCTACCTCCATGGATGTAAGTTATTTTTTTGGAAAACCAGTTTCAGGGGATTCTCATATTTGGCTTTCAAATGGCAGATTGGACACATTCCTCTCAGAAAAATGTTTTTGAAACAACTCCAATAGCACGGCTTTGTTGGTGGTGTGGTAAAAATTTAGATTATGACAGTAAACCCAAAACCACAGATTGTGGACAGATTATTTCTGAATCTCAGAATGGTGCTTTTAAACCCGCACCTAGTTTTTATTTCTTAATAATGATGTTGTTTTCTGTCACGTAATTAAAGAGGCGGGTTAGATAACTTTTGGATAAGGTCCTTAGTGACCTTTTGTTATCACACGATCCTGCTCTCTAAAAACACCTCAGCGATCAGTCAGCTAAAATACGAAATGACTCAGAACACAAAGTTACATCTGAAAGCAAACATCAAAATGTTCGCCCAGCAGAACATCAACAAAAGATGTTTCCCTCTAAAAAATAAAGACGTTTAAGGATCCTCTGGATGTGGTAATCCACACGTCACGATTCATTATGAAACAAGAATAAACGACTAATTTGTTAAAGGTTAGGTTGGTCAAGTTTCAAAATATGTCAGTTAACGAAAACTTATTTACACTACTATTAGTCATGGGATTTTAATTTCAACATTAAATGTCTTTATTCAATTAATTTTTTAGTTATTCATCAGTTGATGTCTAACCAGAAAATTGGCCGTGAAGTGTACCATGTAATAAGGGGTGTGTGTACATATCTAATTCTATATAATAAATATAGTTTTACTAGCTGTATTTTTTTCCCACTGAAAAATATTTGATATTTCATATTTGACAGAGGTGAAAGGGGCTGTCCAGCTGGTTTGCACTGGTCAGAGCAGTTCTAGCCTCTTCGTTCTGCTCAATGGAAGGGCACAGTTAGCAAATATCTGCAGAAACAAACATGGGGGTCTGATATGTGGAGAGTTCTGGACATAGAAACGCTCCTGACCGACGTCCCTCTGCTCCCCTGCAGCCTGGGCCTCTTTTGTCTGGAGCTACGCCCGTTGGATCCTGATGCCCCTGTTGCCCACGGTGACCATCGCCACCAACTTCTGTCTCACAAAGCAAGTTATTTTTACCTTTGATTTTATTTTATTTTTTTGTCTGAAGGCTGCTAAAATTCAAATGAGGTGCGTTCGCTGACCAATTTATCCATTTATAATTCTAAATTAATGATCATTCATGGATTTTTTTTATCATTAATGTTGACGCTCAAATGAACTGATCCACTGACAAATTCTTTTTTTAAAAAGGAACATTTTTATCTTTATATCTTTGCTTTTCTTTGTTATTCTGTGGTTGTTTCAAACTGTAAAACTGTTCAAATTTCCCCGGTACACTTAAGTTGGTCAGTGACGTTTATAAACTATTTCTTTTCTACCTCTGCCTGTTTAATGACATTTCAGATTAATTAAATTAACAATATCTAATTTTTAGCTGCATTTCAGAATACTTCCAAACGATGCCAGATGATTTAGTCACACATAGAAATTAACTAAGATTTTTTTTCCATTTTCACAGCAAAAAGAAAAACCCAGCTGTGAGGTAAGACATTTATTTCTCCCGCTGCAAGAGTCAGAAAGCTTAATTTTAAAGAGAGCTGTGACATCACAAAACGCTCGCGACTAAACTGGACTTTTATCTCTTTAGACATTAGAATTTTTATCTCTTTCTTTTTCTTCAGAAAGCAAACGCGCCTGGAGGGCTGAGGACTTTTTCTTCCTGGTGGCAGAAACCTTTATGTCGATGACTATCACCATGTTTTTAAAAAATAAAATAGTAAAAATTAAAAGACACGATCATCGTTTTCTTTCTTTTCTTTTTTTTTTTATTATGAAGAAATAAGTTTGTATTCATCGGACAAACCTAAGAGAACGTTTCACACTTGTGGAAAGATGGAGCGTGTCATGAGGTGAAAAATAAATGAAGGGTTTTGTTCCAGGAGAGAAAAAAAACCCTCAAATCCAACATTTCCGGAATTTGACATGGTCTTCCTTTAAATTGGGATTTCAGGGACTTCATTTCCATGGGATGCACACCACTTTGGAACAAAACTCTTCAAATATATATATATATTTATAGATTTATTCATTTATAGACTTTATACATTCTTTTTTTGCTGTACATTTAAGTCTCATGCTTTGCTTGAAACCGTTTTTTCAGCATTTATCCTTAAACGAGAGGAAAAAAAACAGTATTCGGGATTAAAGCTGCATAGTTACAACTTTGGAGTATCAAACCTTATTTCTTTGTAAACCCATAGAGTGACCAGTGGGCGTGTGAGGAGTGAAAACCTGTTAAATCTCCAGCCTGAAACGCGTCGTCGGGGCTCTGGGGGGCTTTAGATGACGGTGCGAGTGGTGGAAGACGCGTCTCGGTGGGGCCGGTTTGGGCTTCTGGACGCAGGGGGGCATCGGGTCAGCAGGCGGTCAGCAGCTTTCCCCCTCAAAAAAGCCTCCGAAACGCACAACCGGACCGTTTCGAAGCTTCAAAGTTCGGAAACGCCAACGGCCCGGACCGGCAGAAATATGCATGATTAATTTTTCTGGACAGTCTGAACACAAAAGTACAACAAACAAACAAACAAACGCACAAACAAACAAAAATAAATCACACGAGGGGAAACCCTGAAGTTTTGCGACCACACAAAAGGCAAGCAATAAATAAGTGAGGAATAAAACATGGACACGATCTGGGGAACGGCGGCGTCCTTCAGAAGGACCGCTCTGGAGAGGAAATATTTCCTGAGAGGAAATAAAAAAACAAAAAAAACATGGTTGATGGGCGTAGCGTTTAGCGGGGACCTCATGACGGGCTTCAGGGAGGCTGCACATCCACCGAAAAGAGAAAAAAATTCAAACGACAGTCAACAATTTACAGTAAGAACACTTAGAAGGGGGACAGCTGCACATCAGTTTCTTGTGTTAACTTTTAAGGCAATGCAGGGAATGGGAGGAGAGTCTTACTGGGGAGTCAATGGGGGGGCTGTTCGGGGGCCCGATAATAGAAATAAAACACAAAAAACCCACAAAAAAAACAGTGATCCTGTTCATGTTTTTCCATTAATTCAGTCATTTCAAAGACATCTAAGAGAGAATCACCCCCCCCCGTGGCGTTTTTCTACCAATCGTTTTAAAGCCTGACATGCAGATATGGGCAGATATGTCAGTTGTGAGCATTAAAAACATACGTGAGCAGGATTTCTCGGTCCTGGTCTGGAGATGTAAACGGGGTCGTTTCATGCAAAGGAAAAGTTCTCAGAGTTTCCAAACCGAAAACCCAACCTGGGGGAGGAGCTGACCTGTGGCCTGTAAACGGCAAAACGCCCCAAATTTGCCCTCCTCCTTTCTTGTTTTTTTTTTTTACGGCTGTAGAAATCCTGTAAACGGATTCCGTCGTGCAGAGTCGCGGCTTTAAAAAAAACAAAAAAAACCACCTGACCACCATCGGCATGGAAGGGGAAAAGACGTAAAGATGTCTGGTCTTAGGGGACGTTTAAAGGTGGGACGAAGACATCAGAAAGTGGGACAGCTCTAGCAGACATGATGTGCTGGATAATGAGCTTTTGGAGTGACAAAAAAAACTTAAAAGTCTAAAACAAAAATCTTAAAATCGGTCGTCTTATTTTTTCCACGAGCCATTCCAGCCGACAGGAGGGAGAGAGATGATGAAGCGACGCCGTGGGGGGGTTCCGGGAGTCAGAGTGCTCTCAGTTATTCCCCCCTGACCACTGCTCAGGCCTATTTACAGCCACCTGTCTATGTCCAGGCCCAGACGGTCTTCAGCCTGTCTCTCATTGGTCGGAATGGAAGCGGGGGCAGTTCAGAGGGGAGCGCACAGGAAGTGGAGGCCTTGATTTGAACCTGGGTGATGTGGGTAGCGTATGGCTTAGAAAACGCTGCCTTGTGCACACACACACCTCAGGGAAGGAGTTAAAAAGAAAAAACGAAAAAAAAACCCTTTCTTTCTTTTTTCTTTTCTTTTAAAACAATGACTCCGCTGGCAGCAGGTCCAGACCAAAAGAGGGGCTCTTATAGTTCTTCGTAGTCGCCGTCCTCTCTTTTCACCGGTTCCGACCCTCCGCCCAGGAAGTCCTCCAGCTCGTCC
This sequence comes from Menidia beryllina, assembly GCA_013363375.1. Classification (NCBI taxonomy): domain Eukaryota; kingdom Metazoa; phylum Chordata; class Actinopteri; order Atheriniformes; family Atherinopsidae; genus Menidia; species Menidia beryllina. The sequence continues at coordinate 1,035,484 of JABUIW010000034.1, read as the reverse complement.
ACCTCGGTCTTCTTGGGCCGGGGCTTCTTCTTCTTCTTCTCCTTTTCGTCTGCCGCGCCGCCCTCGTCTTTCTCCTTCTTCTTGTGTTTGTGTTTTTTCTTGCTCTTATCGTCCTCCTGGAAGAAGAACAGCGACACGGTTTTCATCCATTAAGCTTTCGTACCTACACTTGGGATGTCCCCATCCAACTTTTTACACTTCCGATCCGATCCCGGCCTATCAGAGAACGTGTTAAAGTTTAAAGTTATTTATCTACTTACTTAGTTGTCAGACTCATGTTGAACAGGGATTTACTCTGATAACAACTTAATGGTTAGGACACAGACCTGTGGGTCAGGAGATGCTAATGCTAATTCTAATGCTCGTGTGGGATCGGACTTTAAAAAAAACTGGATCGGGAGTCTGGATCAGAATTTTCTCCAGCTGGCCGATATTTGCAAATATCAGTGACCGATCGGATCCAAATATCAGATCCGGACAACCCTAACCTACATGTTGTACATATTGTACTTACCCATTATTTACTTCTTTGTTATGATTGAAACTTTTTATTCAAATTGTCCAGTGGCGCTGGGATACCAGGTTAAATTCCCGTGTAGGTTGTACATTCGGCCAATAAAGCAATTTCTGATTTTAATCTACATCCTCCACCGGCTAACGGGCGGGCAGCGGCAGGATTTGAGCCACACGGGCAGAAAAAACTGCGTTCTGGTTTGACCGGATGGCCGGGCCCTGTAAGTCGGGTTTATTTTACCTCCTTGCTGCTCTTCTTTTTCTTCTTCTTCTTGTCTTTGGAGGAGTGTTTGCTTTCTTTTTCTGAAAGAGAAGCGGAGACAGAAAACATTATTCTGAAGGGCTATAAGGGTGGGTTTTCCAAAATCTGGGATTAAATTCACTGATGTTGGACAGCACAAATATGATATTCAGAGAAAGGAACAACAAAACTAAACAAAACACACATTGATTTAATATTTTGTGATATGGGACGAGACTGAAAGCTGAAGAAAAATTAACAAAATCTGATTAATTTCCATTTGTTGATAGATCAGTGCATTAGTGTTGGGACTGGGATATATTGGAATATTACAGCAGATATATATATACAGTAGAGGTTGTTTTATTTGAGTTAAAACAGGTTTCAGATTTGCTTATTTAGTTAGTTTAGCTTATTTAGTTAAAAAAAAACAATACTGTCACTTATAAAATATGTAAAATAAAAGGACCTCAACGACAGATCCAGAGTGGAGTCTGGGCTCAGAATGGAGACTTTACCTTCCGGGTCCTCGCTGCTGTCCTTCGCAGCTGGGGGCTCCTCTTGGAATCCCAGGCCGAACAGGTCCGTGTCGTCCTTGGGTTTGAAGGAGATCACGGTGGGCTTCAGGGGTTCGGGGACCTTCGCCAGATGCGGGTCGTCGTCCGAGAGGTCGGACAGGAGCTCGTCTCTGACGGGGAACGCGTCCTGGGAGGGAAATGGAGATGTTAAAAAAAAAAAAAAGAACAACAGAAAAACGTGAGGGAGCGGCCCACGCGCAGCCGGGTTTTCCTTCCCGGGGCTCCGGTCTGCTTCACCTTTGGAATTTTGGGCGTGTCCGAGGCCTCCGACTCAAAGTCGGGGTCGTCCATGACGAAGGAGAGCATCTGCTGGGCCACGGGGGCCTCGGGATCCGAGTCCGAGTCCTCGGCTTTGGGGGCGCCCCCCTTCTTTCTGCCCGGCTGCCGGGCCGGCTGCTCCGACGCCGGCGTCAGCGTGAGGGAGATGGGCGCCGCCGTCTGGCTTTTGGGGTCCGGAGGTTTGGACGCCGCCTTCGGCTTCAGGAGATGGATCACGGGCCTGAAAGAGGGCAATCGAAGGCTTAAAGGCAGAACATATTCTGACCATTTGCTCATGGTGAGCGATACCGCAAAATGAGGTGTGAACAGATGAAAAGAAGATCACATGGTTACTGAATTAGCCCCTCAAACTCCCTCAAAAACAAACAAAAGAAAGCAAATCGACATATGAAGATTCCTCAATTAAATAGTGCTGACTTTTTCATTTGCCTTTCTTCCAATAGCTTTTAAATGACAGAAAATAAAGTTGTGTTGTGCTCTTTTGAGTGGTGGCACTCCCGGAGAGTGGGATCGGGATATTGTGTGGCCCCACGTGTGTGAGATTAAACGATGCAAAGAACAACTGGGCCAGTGTGTGCGTTGCGTTTTTAGCCTGAAAGCGGCGCGGTATATAGCGGCTTAGCACCCGAACGCTACAGAACTTTGGGTGGA